>CH003212.1:47558-63590 GCA_000149265.1 Ciona savignyi
TTTTCCGTGCCTGGTGGCCCGAAGAGATGTGAGGTTTTGGGCGTGCCTCTCCTTTCAAAATTTGCTGCACTGCACATCTTTGCCGCTTATTTAACAATGGATTCACAAATTGGGGTACTTCTTTCTGTACAATGTAAAGAATTTTAAAATACCCAAAACACAAAAGCTTTCATATTTAATATTAAAGTATTTATTTCCAGTTATGAAGAATAGATGTGGGCTAAATTAAAAACATTTTGTTATTATTATAGTCATATTAATTTCAATTTATAACGGAATATAATGTTCAAGCTCTATAACAGCTACTCTCGATAATATTATCATCTAAACATGTGTTCACTCATAGTTTATCACATTTACTTGGCATAGCGGAATCTTTTTCTTTATATTTTCCGACTGTGCATAGAATAGCAATTCTTTGACAAACTTCTGTTTTGCATGCTGTAAAATTAAAGAAGATTATAACAATGATTATCTGTATTAAAAATAACTACTCTTACAACAAGAACAAACCTTAACTGCAAGATGAGCTCTTCTGTATGGTGTCCTGCTGTAGGTGAACGATGCATTGTATTTGTCCTTTTCATCGAAGTTATAATGCAGTCGCTCATGGAACTTAAGCATAAGTTCCTCTGTCTCCATCACAATGTGATGAATGAACCCGTGATGCTCAGGGTTATGTGAAGCATTCACGGGATCACGGAGTATCACGAGATCACCTGAATGTAAGTGAAATGAAAAAATTGGTGACATAATATAAAAGGGTTAAAATTTAGTACCTGGTTAGTTTTAATTTTGGGGTTTACAATAATTTTTCTAAAAAATGTTGGAATGTTTTTAAAAATTAATTATTACATTTTTTTGTCAGAGGAAATAACACTTAACCAAAAATCCATGCAAAAGAATGAGAATTGTAAGAAAACTATTTTTCAACTTCATTTAAAGACAACTCTATATGAGCTGGTTACAACAATCAGCAAGTTCCACATAATTTTTTATTTAAACACCGTCCTTTTGTTTTAGTGCTCTAAAAGGCGCAAATCATTTCTCTGTGGAGAAGTTACAAATTTAAAAACCTATATGTAGACTTGGCTTCCCATCACACACGCCTGGAACATTGAGCACCAGGAACTCCCCTCTGTGGGACAGCGATACTTCTATCAGTTGCAGAGATTCGATTTCTTTTTCAGCAGATAATTCTTCAAGGTGGAGAAGACATGAGAATCTCTCTAAATATATAAGAACATGCAAACATTGGTATGTGTCCATTTGACCAACATTTTTTTTCAAATACAATATAAAAGTAATTAAGTAAGGACTAGGATAGGATAGGATAGAATAGGATATTCAATATTCATGTTTATCGCTGTGAATGGGAAAACCAAGGGGGTTAACACACATGCAATTGTCAGATCACTTACGCCCACCGTCGAATTACCGGAGCTATTGCAATGTGTTGTGTATGACTTACACGTTCCTTTAATTTGGTATAACTCATAAATTCGTTGGGTTCAGGCAATGTTCGTTAAGTGCCTTGACCAAGGACACAATTGACTAGCTAGCGAACAGTTTTAAAACTTAAACCTTTCGGGTGTGGCACTAAACCACCTGACTATATAATTATTTAAAAGAATAATGAAACAATCAAATCAGCAACTGATACAGTTGGAGAACAATAGAAAGTCTGAAAAAAAACAATAAAAAAATCTATGTAAATCTTGAATTAAATGGACATGTTTAACGTATGCTGGAATCCTCTACATTAAAGAGCTGCTGTATTAAAACTATAATTATTCTAAAAATGTATGTACCTAAATTAACGTAAAAAATAAATGCCCGTCCAGGAATGTTCTCTATCAAATAAGGTCTTTAAATTGAACTAGCTGTATAACTTGGTTTTCGTTATATTGTACGTTGCACTTTACTTGCCAAAATTTGGATACAATTTTTTGGTAAAGTAGTTTTGGTGGCACACTACCTCATTACAGTGAATACCTACGATATAACGATGAATAAAAATGAATTGGCTGTTAAACCTTAATCATAAAAACAAATTGCAACAGAAATATTTTAATCAAAACCAAACTATTACCTGCATAATTGTCAGTTGATAATGGTTGTTTTAATGAAGGGCTTAAACTTAAAATATCGCCGCCCACGTTCACCACTTTACGCAAATTGTCAGGTATTGCAAACGATGGTAGAAATGAAGGTAGATTTGTTTGTCGTTCATCACTGCATTAATTCAAATATGTCAATATACATTTAAAGCAGGAATGTCCAACATTTTATTGTAGTGGGCCGCATTGTCACTTGAAATAATTCAATGGGCCGCAGAACCTATTAAATTTCAAAAAAATGGTACATGAAGAAAACATCAAAAACCTTTTATTTATAATCCTGTATTTATTCCTGTTGCTCCCATGCTTATAGCCTACTATTACTGCACCCCTTAAAGCTGATTGATACATTTTAATTAGGCTAAGATTTAAAGTTCAAAATACTACTTGGAGTGAAAATGACTAGCGGGCCGCACAAAATTCTCAGGTGGGCCGCAGGTTGGACATGCCTGATTTAAAGGTACAAACAACAACATAAAAATCCACATTCTACTATTCAAAGCAGAGGTATCACCTATCTTTATTTGTAATCAATTTTAAATGGGTTGAATATAGATAAAAGAGATATTTCCAAAATATGTTACATAGAAGAATAATGTTATTGTTGCAATTTTGTACTACTCTAAATTAATAAGTAATGATTGCGCTATTTAAATGACTACAAATTTATTGTCCCTCATGAAAACAGATAAACTTAGAGCCACCTAGGTGTATAACTGTGTGCAACCAGTTTGTTATAATCTGCAAGCATAACAACCTTGACATGTGCTTAATTTTTTATAATAGATAATTGGTTTAAAAGTAGCTTTAAATGTAAATAACGGGAATCTTACCTTGTTGGTCGTTGACCACGAAGAACCCAAGATCGTTGCAAACTTTTCGAATCTCCTCCTTTTTCCATTCTCCCTATCAAGTGCATCTCTGTTGCTCTCCAGGAGTATTTGCCTTCACAATGATATACATTATCAATAAAGAAAGAAACAACAGAAATTTGTCACAAAAACTGAAATAATTAAAATTGTGTTATAATTCTCGAAGGAATAACCCTAAAACGTTACCGCACACCAAGTATAACCTTTTCTACCAATAAATTAGCAAAAGAAACTAAAATTATGGGAATTAAATATTCTGATAAATGGCTATTTTAAACACTGTTTTTAAACCATCAACATGAATATTAATGAAAAACAAAAAAATAATAATTAAAAATGCAAGAAATAACTGGAAACAAGATGTTCTGCTCAGAAAAAGAAAGCCATAGTAGGACGCAAAATAAATACAATGAATGCTATAACAATTTGAACTAACCTTGCATGCTTTCTATTGCAATGACAGTAACCTGGTCAAATCGTCTTGGGTAAAATTTCTTGTTGCAACAAGTAACATCAAAGAATATTTCTCCATTTATCACACCTGTACGATCAATATTGTTTATTCATTAAATCAATTTTTTTACAACTGTCATTTTCCCATCTTTAAAAATAAACAAAATTATCTTATTTGTAGTAATTTTTTGAAAAATTAGAAAATAAATAGGAATTTGCATATAAAACTTTTGATGTCAATTTAAAAGTGCTAACTAACACTTGGTGTGTAGTGCGTTTCTCTCATATACTGCATACTTTGAAAACCATCAGCAAAGTGTATGACCTGTCATATCATTTCTATCTCTGTGTGGTCCTCTTGTGACAGTTCCAGTTACTTCTTTGCTGCGTTGAGGTTGCACATTGCAAGCCACACCACCTTCCACCACTTTAGCTTGCACCCAGTCTCCTTTCCAAGGCATGTAACTAATTGTACAAAATCTATTAGCCAGTGTGTTTGATTAAAAAAGGCTGCCCCATGTTGTTAGATGAGATGTACATTGCTTTACTGCACACTTTTCTTTAAGACTAAAGTGTAAGTGTAATAATTTTAATTTTATTAAATTTTTCTTTTTCTAGTTTATTTTTCTTCAGCTTTCTAGTGGTTTGACCAAAAAGTATTTTGGATTACCACACAATGTAACTACCACAACCAAAATGATTACTCATTTATAAAGATATTCATTAAGCTTAGTGGGTTGAGTTTGTTTTCTAATTAGTTAATTGGTATTGGCATCTGGGTAACTGCATAGCCCTGATATATATATATATATATATATATCTAAATAAACCTGTACCAGAATGTCTACATGCATTGGAACATGCACATAAATTATAAAATAGACTTCTAAAATATAACAATGTAAAGAATATTATTTTTAAAGCATAGCTCACATTTTAAATATTATGCTTGGTGATATGTTTATTATGTACAGTTTGCTTGCCAGTATTGTCCATGTTTTAACTTATTACATGCTTATTTAATATTTGATGTTTGCAAGCATTTTTTCACCAGAAGTAAAATAAAAAAGATGCAGCAGCTTTAACAATTCACATACAAATTTAGTGCAATTCTCCAGAAAAAGTTTCCTTTGGTTCCTCCATATACCAAATTTCGAAATTTTAATTGGGAAATTCCATGTCTGTGGGTATGATCCAACCGATCACGACAGCATCACTACACCTACACGCCAATGCGGCCCATCACAGCTTGTCTGCTATACTGATGGGTCATGGCATGACGGGTCGACTTATTTATTCCAATGAGTGGGAATAAAAATCCAGCTTTCAACCCGGAATATTCCATTTAGTTTTTTAAGCTGAAAGATTGTTGTTTCGAAACCGACCGCTTACTTAGTCATTTGGGTCCTTGGGATAGGCACATAGCTGACATCACCGAACCCAATGTGTTAATAAATTATATTTAAACAGTAGGAATGTCCTAATCTAAATAGTACATTGCAATAGCTTCAGTGACTTGGTGGTAGGCAAAGTACTGTGACTGTTTCATGTGTAAAAAATGATTTCCCAATAAATAACAAAAGCATATATATCCTAAGGATAAAACATAAATATTGTATATTTTATCCTATATTGAAAACATGTAAAAGCCATGGAGCTTTTAAATATTAAAATTATATTAATTTCTTACTTGGACATTAAACTTGCATTTGTAAATGAGACATCTTTTTCAATAGAGCCAGAGAAAGTTCCCATTACTTTGTCATATTTTAAATCAGTGATCGTGCCTATTATAATGCCTCGATCCTCATGCATTGTATGTATCCTTGAAAGATAATATTGTGATAATAAAAACAAAAATCTTTGCGAAAGAAAATGTTGCTGCATTTGGTCTAGCATTGTATAGAAGTTATCCCAACAAGGCCAAGCAATCTATGCTCAACTTATCCCTTCTGTTAAGAAGAGAGACACAAATCACTAAAGTTTCTATCTGTGTCGGTATGTTAAGTTAAGTACATTAAGTATAAACAATTTAAGCATAACAATGGGACTGAAAAAATAACTAAGTTACAATTAACTTGGCTAATAATTCCATAGGATATGTCTACTTTTGGTGCAGGAGTTGGTATATAATAAATACCTGAAAGTGGTATTTTCCTCATCCCATTCAGTCTTTTGGTTTGCTAAGGTCACATGAGCAGCCCTCCACCCACTGCTGCTATTTGGCCTCTCAATCTCAGCACAAACATGGTCTCCTATTGATAGTGAATCACTCTTGTTGAAGTCTTTAACATCTAAAAATCAAGAATTTAAAATTATTCTATTGGACAACTCTCAAAAAGATGCTGTCAACATAAAACTATGGTTCTGAAACTTTATTGGTGTATGTGATCTTGTTAACCACTTCTTAAACAAATATTTATTCGACAAAACTTCTGCATTAAAATACTTAAAGCCTCAAATTATCTAAACAAATTAAAATTGACTCAGCTGACTATTCATAAACACTTTTCAGTAAAAGTAAAACAGAAAAAGTAATAATATAATTTTATTTTGCCACATTTATCTTTTTTGTCATCCCATATTTATTAACACTGTAAATGATGGCAGATCATATTTCCCTTAAAATGCTGAGCAATTGTGTTATTTAACCCCGATATTTATTGTTAGAGGGATAACTTATTTGATATTTTTTATGTTTTTTACTTAAATAGTTTGCAAAAAGAAAGTGCACGTAGCAACGTCTACTAAGTTCTTTGTCTGGATGGGTTTTTGGTTATCTGTCAACCCACTACAAATAAGCTAAGTGACAGAAAAAAATGAATAAAATAGATCTCATTTTTACCCACTTGAACTATGCAAAAATACAAGCACCTTTTTGTTCAAAGTATATGTAATGGTCAATCAAGCCATGGTTTTCAAATAAAGTTGTAACTTTTCCGTGAATTGTTTTATGTTCTTTGGTTGAGATTGAAACACTGGCTATTTCACAATTACCAGAAAATGTAGAAAGCAGAATCCCATCTTCTAAAAATAGAGATGTTAAGTTACGCTATATATAATGTAAGTTTAAGGTTGTGATCGGTGCATTGATTAAGCTTTGCTTTATTCTACCATATCGGTGAACCAAAAAAATGAGTATAAAAAAAGTTCTGCGCATATTTCTTACAAGATCTCAAAATGATCCGCTTAAAGTGATGACTCCATAGCAAAAAAAGGATCTGCAAGGAATAAGGCAAGCAGAACAAAACAAACAAAAAGCAAAAGTGTTCTAGAATAAGGGTAACTTATTATCATTTAATATAAATAACAAATAGATAAATAAATATAAAAGTAAATCAATAAAAAATGACACACATCGTTCTGTTTTATTGTAAATTTGACAACAAATTAAACATGGTTTTTAGTAGGTTTACATGTCTCTTTTTCAGCTTTCAATTTAGTATCAAAGATTCTGCTTTGTGTTTCCATCGTAGAAACAAAAAAATAAACTAAACTACATACATAATAAATTTAATAAAACAACCAAAGGTATATTGTATTTCAACCTTTTTCTGGTTTTATGGAATGAAACCATTCCAAAAAGTTTTCATAATCTTCCATGTGAAAGTCAAGATGGTTGGATGAAGACTTTTGAAGTTGAAACACAGATATTGCCTTTAAAATGCAATGTTCTATTAACTTCAACATGCTTGTGTTTATGTCTACTTAAACAAACCTAATCAATCTGTAATGTATATATATAGAGAAAATTCTAAATATATACAAGACTCTATGAAAATTAAAGTCCATAAAATATGAGGATTAAAAAGGGTGTAATTAACCCGAATTTATATGTAAATTAAACAAAATAAGACGGTACCTCTGATTACAACAGGATCAGTCAGCAGCTTACCGAAAGGTTGTGGGTCGAAAACAGCTGTGGCTACACCATTAATGGGGATAATAAAGTAACATGATGTACCTTATAAACGTTAACATGGTATGGATAACACGATGTAGTCACATACACATAAATTGAAATTTTGTAGTTTGATCAAGGGGGAATTCCCTAGATTAGTGAAGGTTTTAGGGTTTTATTTTCTAGCAATCACATAAGTTCGCTGACCAACAACACAAAACAGCCAGCGTTCATTTTCAATTACAAGTTATTAAGTATTCGGTTAACTGTAATTATGCACGTATAAATTAATTTTGAACTGTACATATATAAAAAATGGTAACTCGGGGTCCCTTCAGTTTATGCTTGCAGACACAAAACTGTAATATTACGATCAGGTAAAAACATGATACAATGTACGACCCAACGATGGGCGCAAGGTAATCTGAAGATTGCTTCTTTCGCGTTTTCTCATTCACGATAATAAAATGTATATATAATATCCCATAGCCTACTTAAACTCAGAACCCGATTGCATAACGCCCTTATATCTAAATATCTATTTCAAAATGTAATAATATCCTAGTACTCTGTAGAGTACTATAGTAGTAGGTACTATTACGTTAAAAATATGCATAATTTTTTCAATGAATATAAAAAGTTAAAATTGTGTATAATTTTATCAATGATACTTTTTATAATCATTGATTTTACCAAAAAGGTTGCAAAATTACTGGGGAGTAACCTCGCAGAAAGGGGAATACCCCTTTAGTCCAGGTATTTTTTCTTATTTATTTATGGCTAAAGCATAGAGTAAAACTATACTCTATGGTTTAAGTTTTAGGTGTAAGAAGTAATATTTTAACATAGTTATAATTATACTTACTTTATCTTTGTTTTTAATATCAATTACCATATCGGTTGGCGGCAGCCGGCAGCCATGTAAATGCCAGTCTGAGATAAGTGTAAGATTTGTAATATTAATCTTTTAAATTAGGATCTTCTGTTATGCAGCATCGATGTATATGGTTTGATTTATAAATAATTATATGTAAAATTGAATTTCTATATTTCCATTGTTTATTAATAATGTTTGTTATTCAGGAATCGATGCTGTGCTGCATTGTTCTGTTAACTTCTGGTAAATATGTCTAGACGCGAAAGAAACAACTCAGAATGGCAAGCACTTATCGCAGAGGTAGGTACTTTATAAATATCCTGTTAATAACAACAACCTATAGTGTTATTATTCCGGTAGCTTTGTATCCAAGAGATAAGGACAGAGTTCATAACCATAAATGTGCTTTATTCGATCACAACCCTCACCACTATTGTAGTGGTTGTCCTAGACAAGTGCTTTATAAGCATTGGTTTGATGCAGTACTTTCATAAATAGTGGTAAGATCAAATATTAAAAAAAAATGTTGCAATGGCTTCAGCAACCTGACTATGTGATACTGTCATCACAGGAGTGGCGCCTCAAAGGGAGGCTTGAAAGGATGTTTATAGTGATGCACTGGTGATGGAAAAATTCAGTGATTATTGTATTACCGAAAATTATCTGGTTTACTATTGCAATGTGTTAAATACAATAGAAACATTGCTACAATTTGTGTACAACATATTAAGCCATAGGGTTGCAGAAACATTCACTTGCTCAAAGTCACAAATGCCCAAATCATAGCTAAGATTGCTTCCACCGCATTTTGGCCGGTGGTTCAATGCATTACTAATGATCTCACAGAATAATCAAGTAAATTTGACAAACTTTATAACCTAGCCCTACTTGTATTAATAAAACATTTTATTCAGCACCAAATTTTCAAGAGAAAGCTTCAAAGCAAGAGTGAAGCTTTGCTGATTATATCCCAAGATTTGGAAACCGCACAAAAAGAGCGTGACCAGTTTAAACTTATGGCAGAAAAACTGCAAGAACGTTGTCAGGTCTAATACTTTTTTTCATTTTAGATAAATAATACAGGAAACTGTAGTTCACTAATTATAGATTATCACTAAAAATGGAAAAGTCTAAATATTTTTTTAAACTTTTCCATTAGTAGTAATTCATGAGACCTATCAATTAAACATGAAAAACACAGTAAAAGTTTGTACTGCATTCCCAAATGTTTTTTAAAAACAAGTTACCAGTAATTTTTATTTTTAGCACCATTTAACCATATTTTTTACAAATAATTATCAAAGTTATAGACAAATCAAAAAATATTATTTCCTGAAGTAGTCAGAATTTTACATTAAAACTATCGAAAATCACTCAATTCGGTGCAATAGACTACAGACCATCAAAATATTGTAGAATTGAGACAATCCACAAGCTTAAATGGTATGTCCTTGGACAGGGCACTAGTCTGACATCACCTGAACCTACTGGAGTTATGGATTGTCCTATATCTAAAAGAAGGTCAGAACATATACAACACATTGCGATACAATAGTGGGCATGAGGTGATCTGACAATCGTCTATGTAATAACACCTACTTGCTTATTCACATGGTAATCTGATTTTTACCCGTTTGGTATCTCTTCTGCGTTTTTCTATTAGGGATAAATCTTGAATATCCCATCTTACGCTACCATATACGACATACTAACACTAATTACCATTTAACACTGAAGACTGTGGTAGTAAATAACTCAAACATATGTATGCTTAGTAATTCATATCATATTGTTATAGTATTTACAATAGGATTCAAAATTCTATATACGAAATATATTATTCTAGTAAATTTTAGAATTCATAATTATCACATATTGTTCATCCCTGTATATACATAATTATATGATATATCATACTATTATTTATGGCTGAGACTGTTACATTGTATTGCAGGCATTGAAAAGGCAGCAGGCAGACTTTTCGATGCTGAGTGACAAAACAAAACTGATTCGTATTCTACGTGATACAAAGAATCAAAAGTTAGGCCATCAACGGCACAGTGAAATGTTGCAGCAGAAACTCAACGAAGCACTTGGAGACATGAAGGTGTCTAAACCAACATGACATCATTGCATATTTTAAATTATGGTTCCTTTCAAAACCTTAAATAACACTACTTCGAGTAACGTAAGGTGTCAATTGCTGTCGGCCTTGGCGTTTCATACTTTTTACATTTTATAATTTGCCATCAGGCAATTCTTATAAGGCTAAACCAAAAACTAATGTGTATAAATCTATGCCATGTGAACTAACACATTTAAAAGTTTTATCTTACTGGAAAATTTTTTAATCCAGCTCCTGTCAAAATGTCAGCTGTTGGATCAAAGTTTTTGTTTGATGCCTTTAGGGAGGGTACTTTACACAAGTGGATTCATTATAGCTTCTTTATGTCCAAATATGCTAGAGTCTTTTTTTATTTTAGAATGGGGAAACCATGGAACAACACAGAAATTTTATGGGGAAGCCACTGACTAACTCTTTCTTATTTAAAACTTATATAACCACAAAAGTGTAGAAAATTTTCTGTTGGATTTTTCTCCTAAAGTTAACCTTAGACTTGTTCCAATTGATAAAATAAAGGCTTGTAAGGAGCATGTTTTTACAGTGTGGGTAAATCCATTTTGGTTAAAACAGTAAAAATGACTTCTGCACCTATGGACCATATTAGCTAACATATCATTTGGCTGGTTAAATATTCCTTGAGCTCACAACCCTATCTGTAAGATTTTGGACTGTAATTTTTTTTACTGATATGTGTGGAGGGATTCAACAACTGCTTGTTTAAATGAGCATTACAAATCGTTAAGGAAATGGTCAGTAGGACCAATTTTGTCAGACAGATTAGTCTTGTGTTTTGCCTTTGCAATAGCTCTAGTAACCCAATAGTGGGTGCTAGGTAATCTGAAAATTACTGTGTGTGAATGCTTATTGCTTTTTTCATTTACAAGGATAAACATGAACATCCTATTCTATCATACTGACTAAATTGAGCACAATCGACATACTTTATTTTCGATCATTAATCATGGTAGTTTTGATAATATTGCATGGAAAATTACATCTTACAATTTTGAGTCAAAACATGAAGCTAAAATAATACTATATAATCTAAAATGTCTCAATATAAAAATTAGTTTTTTTCTAAAATTATATTTATTGCTCAGTCATACATTTCTCCCCAACTTACAAAGGTAATAATTTCATTAAGTTTCAGCTTGTGTAATAATTCAGGTCAGTTTGACATCAATTGGAAATAGCAGCATCAGCGCGCTCTCGTGGTATTCAAGATACTTCAGCTGCTTGTTAACAGCGGTTGTGTCCTTAATCTTAACAGACAAATCATGAACTCAGGGAATAAATGTTTTTTTTAAGGAATAATTACCTTTGTAGTAATATTCTCTTGCATGTTTGCGAGGCATTCTGACAAGGAAAAAAGTGTATTGCACACTAAATTAGAGTAGTTCTAGAAGGAACCATGTATAACATTTGCCATTTCCCAAGTAATGACATAAGTATCTACCTGTCATTATTCTAATTGTAAATGTTTGGATTGTAGCTTTTGAGGGAAAAATTTGCTCGGCATAGAGTTGGAGATGAAGGCATTGGAGCACGACATTTTCCAGTTCACGAACGGGAAAAATTAGTCTGCGAGCTTGAACAAGCACAGCAACAGGTTTGTACTAATAAATCTTAAAATAAAAATACACTTTAATTAAAAACACTTTAAGATTATTTTAACAAAAACTGATCAGTACCAAAGTTACTCCTGGGTAATTAGAAAATAATTGTTTGTGAACCTCGTCCTGTGAAACCACATGGTGGGTAACCCAGGATAGCGAGTCCACAATTACTCTATGCAAAGGGAACGACAACAGAGCAATAGATATGCAGTGCTGTAGTTGATTTGCAATATTTTAATTGTTCAACTTCCTCCAAAAAAATTTAATGTTAGGACGAAAAAAATAATTTTCTATTTGTGGGGTAATGAGTTGTTACCAATTTTTTTTAAATTGACTGAATACAGTTATAGTACTTATCGGTGTAAAGTTAGGGCTTATTTAACTAAAAATCCTACTGGATACGACTTAACATACCATGATTTTATTGTTTTTTTGAGCAGAGTGAAAATTGGTACAGAGAATATGTTAGTCAGACAGAAGCAACATCTGACGCCAAGCAAGATACTGAAACTTACCGATTAAAAGCTGAACGATTAAACGAAGAACTGAACCAAATACTATCTGGTGATAAATCCCGTATTGTAGATATTGATGCATTGTGCACAGAAAATAGGTGAGATTATTAAAACTGTTATTGTATGTATGCCCAAATTGGAGATTGATGGATTTTGTTTGTTTAGTGAAAACATGTAGCATAAGTGCAGTTTTTTCCTTATAATTGAATGTTTTCCAACCTATGTTTACTGTAACTTTCTCCTACTGTAACACTTTACATTTTGTTTTTTGAGGTTTTAAGCCTGTATGGGGATTGGATATGATAAAAAAATCAGAATAAATAAGTTTTAGTATTACCGGTTTATATTATATTATGTTAGTATAAAGGGTTGTGTGATACAGTTGGGATGGAACAACACAGAAATTGTATTTCCTTCTGTTGTATTTCCATTACAGAAATTGTATTTCCCCAAAATCAGCTGGTTAAATAATGTCCGCTCAGTGGCTTAGCCATGGACACAACCATCAGCAACTGTTTATGATTATGCTTAGGTATTATAAAATGAGTTCAAAAGTAAATATGTTTTAAACCATTTTAATGCTATATTAACTAAAATGTTTAAAACGTTTGGGTCCCAGATCTCTCAAAATACAGTTAAAATAACATTGATTGCTGTTTTTTTTTGCTCAGCTTAAAATATGCAGAACTAGCTGGTGTTAAAACTTTTTCCATTAGACAAGTAATAAACAAATAAATTTTTAATAATTATTAATGCTTTATATTTATATATATAATATTGCCTACTTATTTTTATTCTGATATTTTCATTTTCAGGTACCTTCAGGAACGTATCAGTCAATGTCAAAAAGAGAAAAACACGTTGCATGCTCAAGTAAATAAATATAAGGTAACTGGTCTATACAGTCCTCGAAATTCGTTTGCGGAGTCCACGGCAAAAAAAATGCCGTGGGAAATCATATAAACGTAAAAGCCCACGGCAAAATGCCGTGGATATATAACCGGAACTAAATAATCGCAAAATCCGGAGGTAAGTTTATTCTAATTAGGGCTACGCCGCGCTTAAGGTGCGTTTGGACAAGAGCCAATTGCGCAATATTAGTCTGTAAGCTAAGGCACATGTCAAAAACACTTAACGCATACCCCGACCGCAAAATAATTATTTAAAGGTGCCTGTCATAAGACCGGCAACAAACAAACAGCGCCGGTCAAATTAAAAAAGCGCCGGTCAAACGGGCATTATTTCAAACTGTCGTAATTGTCGAGTATACATGACGTCACGCCGTTGTAATTTTCGATTTAACATTTGCTTGGGGATGCGTCTAAACGTCAACGTCCATTTAAATACGCGGTACGAGGCGGTAGACCCAACGCTAATACCTTATCACGCGTCCGCGGTGAAATCTGATTAATCGGCGCTTTTTAAGACAAGCTTTATCTATTACGCTCTTCGTGTTTTATTATTGGACGTGGTAACAAACATCATTGCTCTGCGGCAATAAGCCTAATTTCGTTCTTGTTTTAAATGTATATTTTGTGCGGAACAAGTTATTATAATAAACTTCCCCATTATTCAAGTTTAGATCGGTAAATTGTATCTTAATAAAGACCATTCACACGTTGATTGTCTGATGTAACAAAGCGTCTGTGAAACTATAAACGTGTTTTTAAAGGATAATCTTTAGTAAATAATAATAATAAAAGATATAATACAAAGCAGGAACCGCCGTCTCTGAAAACTATTAATGCGCGTGTTATGTGAGGTAATTGTCAGCGCCGGTCAACATGACCGATGGAAGGTATAAAGCCCCGGTCACGATAGCTCAAGTGCCGGTCAAATGACCGATGACCGACCGTTATTTTGCGGTCTGGGCCGATACCTATTGTTTAATTTGTAATCTCTGTATTTCTATTATATGAAAATACAACACATTGCAATAGCTCCAAAAAACTACAAATCCTAAATCCAACGTCAATTTTAGAATAGTAGGAAGCATCTATCTAGTTTGGACTGGATAATAATTCCAAAATAATAGAGGACTGCAGTTTAAAAGAAAAAAAATACAATAATACCAAATGAGGAAATACACGCGATTGCCAGACACACGCTCCATATATTTATCTAATTAAATTTGCCGAATTGTCAACTCAGCAAATCGGCGTGCAACGATCAAAGGGACGTAGTCTCTCGGAGATTTGATTGACAGCTGGCTGCTAGCGTAATTGAATTTTAAGTTTCGAGTTTTGTGTTTGAACGTTGTAATTTCGCCGTGCGCTTTGAAACTATTTTATTTATATTTTGACAGTTTTTTTGCAATTATTAAGTTTTCTAAAGAAAAAACAATTATTAATTGATCAAAAAAAACCCACGAGCCATTTTTTTTGCCGTGTAGGGACTTTTGTTAATTTTGGCAAAAAGTCCACGGGCAAACCCCACGGCAATTGGCCTTTTGCCGTGGCGAATTTCGAGGACTGTCTATATAGAAAGTTCTACACTACTACTTATTGCAATTTGTAAATGGAAAATTTTGGCGAACTCCTTTCATTTATAATTGGCAGACAATTCTTATGTCTAAGAAAGCAGACACAGATGAATTGTTTCAACCAGGAAAATTAAGATCAGCTGGAGTAGTTGTTGCACCTAAACAACTGAAACAAATGTTATTAAAAGGTAATTACATTTAATACATAGACCAACAACAAAGTATGTGTGGACCGGAAATGTTTTGTATTAACTCCGTTTTATCATTTCCTGTGTGTTTGATTTTCAAAATCACATTCTCATAATTATTTAGATAGAATCTTATTTTCTGACATGGTTTGTAATTGTATAAAAATAGTCCTAAAAGAATAAAAAATATGTGCAAGACACTATGACAATTTTTCTTTGAATTAAATCACAAAAGTCTACCTATCTTATACAGAAGGTTAAACAACTAGGATGTTAAATTATATAGTAAAGGTGCTGATTAAATACTAAAAAGGGAGGGCCAATTTGACCAGCATTAATTAGCCTTTGAATGTGTTTTTAATCGCTTTGCTGTAAATCATTTGAAAAAGCATCTAAAAACAGAAGAATAAAAACAGGACATCCCGATACTTTATTGTATTGTATACTAATTTCTATATGAAGGCCATATTTTAACTTTCTTGCATATACGCCATCTAGGATACAAAAAATGTTGAGTCTTGATATCCATACACTTCATCGCATTTTGTTCTATGAATTAAATCATTTCTAAAATCACACATTTTGTTTTTGTTAACATCACTTAAAAGATCAATCATTTTTTGTTAAATTTGAATCAAAAAATTATTTCCAGGTTTTAACGAAAACTCACCAGAGCGTGTGGCTGACTTGCAATCAATAATATCTGCTTTGCTGGAAACTATTAACGACAAAAACCTTGCTCTGCATCATTTAAGAAGCACAAACAAGTGAGTAATATTTGTGATAGGTTTAATGACAATGTCGATAATTTTATATTTGATTTTAATTAGAATACTTGGAAAACGTGTTTCGGACTTGGAGAAAAAGCTGAAAACACTGGAAA
>CH003212.1:63690-205098 GCA_000149265.1 Ciona savignyi
ATTCAACATAATTATTAGTTTATTTTGCATAATACAGGAAGTACTTGTAAACCTGGCCATGGAATTCTGTATGACACTGGTGAGCTAACTACAGAAACTCATTCAAAAGACCAAGAAACTGAGCAAAATACAACACTTGATGCAATCAGCGAATGAATTAAATCCATTAAAGACGAAGATCATATAACATGATTAGACCATGCTGCTCACATTGCATTGATTGAACAAAAGCAAACTAACAGTGTCTTAACTCTAGGTGAAACGAATGCAACCCAGTTACACAGATTTGTGTTGTATATGAAACATTGTAAATGAAATTTATATGAAACCGTGTCCTGTTTCATTTGAAATGAATGTTTTGTTAAGCTCAATATTCCTGTGGTTTGAAGCAACATCCATTTCGTGTCTCATCGAAAGACTTTGATCTATCACTCTTAATGTGATAAATATCAGTAGTGTTTGCTGTGATTAAATTTAGAAACTCGCCAAATACGATAACATACATCTTGCACCTTCTATGTGCTTGTGCAATATCTGTCCTTGCTGTCCAGTCTATATGTGTGGTAATTTTATTCCGAATAGGTTTACTGTGAAAATAATATAAGACCTTGTCGTTTTTTGTTTGTTTTATTTGTTTTGCAATTATGCCACCTACAAAGCAAATATACATGTCATACAACACTGGTGCACAAATAAAAGTCTGCTGTTAATTGTTGTGTTAAGTGTTTGCAACAGAAACGAAAAAATATTTGAACTTTACTGTAGAGGTATTGAACTTTATTTTATACTGCAAAATAGCTGGTTAAATGTGTAAATGGAGTTTGCAATAAATATGATTGTAAAAAAACTTAAAGCTTTCCTATGAACTTTGAAACCAACGATTCCATTTTCTGAGCACGTTGTTTGCTTGTTTCCAAAACCTCCTCATGGCAGACAGTTTTATTTGAATCATATTCTAAAATGCATTCATTGGTGATCAAGGAGCATGCAACAACTTTCAGGCCACAATGGCGAGCTGTTACAACCTCCTGTGCAGTGCTCATGCCTGTAAAAAATATCAACTTTGGAAATGTAAAGATTTTTAAGGTGGTCCTTTTGTTCTTTCTAAATTCAGCAGAGAATCGAAGAATAGATTCTCTTTTTTAAGAAAATAAAAAATGATACTGGTTATCACACAGGCAATCATTCGAATATTGCTTTACTAGAGTATTGTGGGATTCTATTACAATATGTTTGATAAGAGTTAATTTTGTAATTGTAATCTTAATAAAAACCAGGGGAACGAAAAGTTATCAAGTCATGATGAACATCACAGCATAGACCACTACCATGGTTTGGGAAATTAAACTTTTAAGGTTTTCCCGTCTAATGTATGTTCTAATACTCACCAACTGCATCACCACCGAGTTTAAGCAGTAACCTTAGCTCTGCAATTGTTTCATATGAAGGTCCAGCCACATTGCAGTAAACCCCTTCTCTCATTATGTTATCCAACCCCAATTCGCTTGCACATTGCTTGAACAAAGTTCTTAACTTTTTATCATAAGAGTCATTCATTGCTGGAAACCTTGGCCCAAAACTTTAAAACATATAATTGTTTAAATACCTGTATGTAAAAAATATAGATAGTAATTTGTTTTATAGTAAACATATGTAACATTAAGTAAATAATCTTTAACCTCTTAGCTTAAATCGGGACTGAATTTTAGACCAAATCAAGGAATTTAGCAGAACTATGTCCATTTCCTTTGTTTTGTTTTAAAGAATATTATACTCACAAGTCCCCAGTATTTTATTAATATTGATAAATAGAAAGAAATCATGACACCAGTATTTACTTAAAACAATTGTAAGAACCCACCTTTCATCATTGTGTCCTCTTAGTGGGTTGAATCCTGAAAGCCCAGGAAAACTGATGTGGTCTTTGATGACCATAAAATCACCAACTTTGAAATCAGGGTTAATTCCACCAGCTGCATTAGTGGCTAAAACTGTATCAACACCAAGTAGTTTCATCACACGCAAAGGAAAACCAACCTTAAAAGGTTAAAAAAGCATGGGTAATTTACAAATGAATAATCTATTTAGGAAATTGGTTATTTAAATGCATTCATAATTTAAATTTTGATCATTTAAACTCTAGCCAGGTTTAAATATACTGGTTTCTCTATGATGCGACAGCTGTATAGAAATATATATATATGAGCGTTCTTCACAAATAAATTACATGATTCAGGACTAAGTTAGGTTTGACTAAGAAATATAAACAACTCACCACCCAAGCTGGGTATCCTTCATAAGGATGAAATCGACCTTGCATACAAACAACATCTTTTCCATTGATCTGGCCGAACAGCATTTGACCTTTATGACCGGGCACTACACCAACAAACAGTTAAGGTTATAAAAAACTGGTTCAGTTAAACCAAATTGCTCGGTGGGTAGTGCATCGCCTTTTAGCCAAAGGGTTGCAGATTAGAAACTGGCTCTAACTAGTCGGTTGTCTCATTGTGCAAGGCACTTAGGAAATTGCCTGAACCAAGTGGATTGATGGGTTCTACTACATTAAAATAGCGTCTTATACAAAAGCTCCAGTGACCCCACAGTGGGCGCAATGTTATGTGACTTCTCATGCGTTAACCACCCCCTGGTATTTTCCTATTCACGGGGATGCATAAAAATAACCTATGTCAGTATAAGCTAAGCATGGTGAATGATTCATGGGTGTTAGGGACAATGATCTTGGAATGTTACAAAGGTTATCTTGGGGATGTGATCCTTAGGTTTCAGGGTGCAAGGATGATTCCTTACCTTACTTAACCCTTAGACGACGACGGTTACATATTTGTAACCCAGATGTGTCCCCGAAAAAAAATGCACAATTCAGTCGTTTCTTGGGGGATTTTCCTAGTTTTGATATTTTTGGAAAGCATTTGAATAGATCTTTAGAAATAACGCATAAAAACATAATTCTTCCATTTAAAAATTTTGAGTAATATTGCTCCAAACATTTTTCTTCAAAATTTTTGTATCTAGCTTAACTTTTAGGTAAAATATCGCTTTTTTGGCTTCTGGGGAGTTAAAATTGTTACACCAGTTGCTGTGAGAATAAAACTAGCAGTAGCCGTCTTTGTTTTCGAGTTTTCCAGTCATTTTCGATTTTTCAACGATATATGTGAACATATGTGAACATGTTTTTTTCTTATTACTATTGATATTTATTCATTTTTTCGCCTTTGTTTACTTTGTTTTTCAATTATTATTTGATATTCGGAAGAAATATGGCAACTTCGGAATAGATTACAGCCGATTAGGCTGCCAGCATGATCTAGGCCGACAGTGATTGTGGTGATGAAATGCCATATTTGTCAGTTTTATGTGACGTCATCACGCTTAGTTGACGTCATCAAAAAATAAAAGACGGAACTTTGTAGGAAATTTCATTTTGAACACTTTTGTAATACATTACTATCTTCTACAAGCTACCAGTAACAAGTAATTAGAGTATAAATTACTAATTATGACGTCATTACAAATACTACAACGTCATCAAAAAAATAAAAATACCAATTTGTAGAAAATTATCCACTGGACAACTTTGTAATAGATTGTTTTTCCCTAAGTCCAACAGTATTTGCAGTAAACAAGGTTAAAGCAACCTTACTCAAAGTGCCAAAAACTGCAATTAAGTTCCGTCGTCGTCAAAGGGTTAAGAAGCTCAAGCTGGATATTTATAGGAAACCCTGCATAAACTAATGTAACATCTCCACAAATTTGAAAGTGTAATAGAAATTATTCAAAGTATTCTTAGGAGTGCACAACACAAATCTCCCAGTCAGCTGTTTCACTAAAATAAAATAATAGCAACGAGGAGAGAAATCTTATTAAACTTACCAGTGGACTCAACAAATGAAGGAATGTCTGTGTATTTTATTATGATTTTGTTTTCTACCAATTCCCCAAGACCACTGAGTCCAGATCCACATATGACTCCAATTTTTGGCTTCACACTTCCCATTTTACTTTTTAAAAAATTGGCAGATTCGTGGACTTTTTCAGTGCTGTAGGTTTCAGCGGGACTGAAATAAAAATTGGATAGGTAAGATGTAGCAAATTCACTGTACCGATTTCAAATGGCCTGTAAAATGTTTTTCCTTTCTTACATTGGTGAATGCTGTGTTGTATGTTTCAGGCATGTATTATTTGATTTTAGTGTTGAAACATTGTTTAGTCTTAATTCTTAAGCGTCGCGTTCAGGCCGCAACCTTCTCCACCGCTACAGTCCTTGTTAGGATTGCTAAATTTATTTAAACTGTGTGTTTTACTGTGCTCGCATATGATATGATGATATTCATGCTTATCGCCGTGAATGGAAAAACCTAGGGGGTTATCACACGGGCAATGGTCAGATTACCTCGCGCCCATCGTAGGGTTACCAGAGCTATTGCAGTGTGTTGTATATGATAGACACGTTCCTTCAATTTGGTAGAACCCATTAATCCGCTGGGTTCAGGCAATGTCCGTAAAGTGCCTTGCCCAGGGACACAACTGACTAGCTAGCGACCAGTTTCGCACCTGCAACCTTTCGATTGAAAGGCGACGCACTTAACTGCTAGACCATCGGGCCGGACAATATAATCAAGAATAAAATGACTTCCCGTTACGTTGTCAGATTGCGAGTCATGGCTGAACCGTCAGGACAGAGTGCCAAACATAGGCACAAAGTTTAAACTGAAACAAGCCTGTAGTGACATTCGCGGTTTAGCTATATTTTTGTGCACATTATTAAGTTTTGGTAAATTGTTTACGTATATAAGCCATTATTGCCTGCAGCACGGCTGTGTGCGCCCGTTGTATATCATTTCCTTCGAACCAGCTATAATCCCCAAAGCAGTACTTCCTTTATAATCTTCCCACACATTGCGCCATACAAGCGCTTGTGTAGAAAATTTTTGTATCAGATTATTATCAGAAACGCGTTCTGAAATGTAGACAAGCACTGCCTGCTTGAAGATGATATCTTCAAGCATGTATAATGAACCAGTTTAACTGTACGAATTGTATTGTATCAGATTGCAATATATCAATAAAGAAGTTTTTTATGGAGTCGGATTGCCATCTATTTTAGTCATGGCTGAGGTATGTTAGTTGGGGACCTCATGCCAGAATTAGTGCAAGCACCAGGCGCAAATTCAAACCTGACCTAAGCAAAATAAGGAAGACCCCCACAAGCCTTACAATGAATTTAAAAAAATACACAATCTACATTTTACTATAAGGAGATATTAATGTTAATAAAATTTGTACCTTGCCATTTTCGTTGGTGATATCTCGTACTTGGTGAAGAATTGGGCTTTTAAGTTATTTTCTGGAAACCTGTGCAAAAACAACAACCTTCCCGCTTGGGTTGGAGATACGTAGTTATCGTTTAGTGGGTGTGTTGATAAAATAGACCAATTAGAATTACGATAGGATACTCGTGTTTGTCAACGAAGGGGGCGTTAACGTTATAACTAAAGCCCTGTGTTGAGACAGTTGTGATGGGGGTCCGCAAAAAAATCATATTAGAGAACAAAATTGTCTACAAATTATTTGTAAATTCTTGAAAGTTTTAACTACTATGATGAAACACATGGGAAATACAATACAATAGAATACTAAGTAGCCTACGATCGTTTGGCCGATTGGTTAATGCGGCGTTCTAAGACCGCGGGGTAGCACTCTTATCAAGACTGCGTCAGCTTAACGATATCTAACTAAAGTAAACAGATGTTTGATTAGAACAACTAGTACTCAATTAGAGTACTGGTATTTTATGAGGGTAATCAGACACGTAAACCTAACCCTGGATTCTTAAATTCTACTCAAATAACCAGAGTCCACTCCTTTGTTGTTAGTATAGTGCCTTTAATTCGTTAATGAAATGCAACAACTCACAAGCAGTCAAAATCAGTGATTATCAGAATTGGTAGAGTGACTTAATACGCCACGGTAAAACAGATAGCTTTCAGTCGACGGAATCGAATCACAACGCGTAATATGCAGTCGCGATTAAGTCTTTAAACACGCTAGTCCTTCTAGCGGTTGAGTTCAATTCGGACTCTAGACGATCAGGATCGTTCCTCCAAGTCTCTTCCTAGTCTCCCTCCGTGTGAGTCCTTTTCTGACGCCCAAACATGCGTATTTATCTGGTGCTCCAATCACTAAGAGAAAAACTTCATGATCCCTCATTTCGGGTCTTTCGTTCATGTAATGTTTCCTCTCCAAGACCACTTAAGCGTGACCCACTTAAAGATTCTCTGCTTCTCACGATTGCAACAACATTTCGTTTGATTGTTCGACCAAATAGACCAATCCAGCAAAGTCCGAGCAATAACTGACGTCATACTGTTTTCCCAAGCAGCACTGACCAATAAATGGCGCCGTATTAATGCCGGTCAGCCGTCGCAAGCGAACAACAACACCGTCCATAAGCTGACGTCATCATGATCCCGGTCAGACTTCCCACACGATCAAACAATACTGACCAATAATGGTGACATATTAATGCCGCAAGCGATCAACAACACCAACCATTAGCTGACGTCATAAAGATCTCAGTTCATTGCACACGCGAAAATAGTCCATGTTTGTGACGTCATAGTAGAAATCCCGGCAGCACACGCGAAAATAGTCCATGTTTGTGACGTCATCGTAGAAATCCCTGCAGTTAACATGACCGATAACTATATTAACTAAAAAGTGTCAACCACGTGTAAACCACCACTATTTGTAAAACACATTTTGACTGTTTACAAGAAACGGTCGGGTTCACTGGTTTGCTTACTAATCACACATGGTCAGTGGCGTATTTGGGATCGGGTTAAGGAGGGGGGCAACATTTGTTTTCGACCATGTGATAAAACTTAACAAATACGTCACATACATTTAAAATTACAATCAAACATTGGGCACACTTACTAAACGACCGTTCACTGGTAGCAGTTGTCACAGGAAATGTGGCAAATAGTTACAACGAATCGAAATCCCGAGAAAAGTTTGAAGCTTGATTGATCTGGAGCATGTTTCGTTGTCGCTGCACATACGTTTTGCCAACGCAAGTATTCAACCGTCATACGTCTTCGTCACTTGAAGAAAAGAAATCAATTGTTTAAATGCGGATTGCATGCTTTTAAACGATCGATCCACGCAGTATTTTGGAAGAAGAGATTACAAAGATAGGGCTGTGACAATATGTGCATTAAATGGGGGGCGCATTTGTAAGGAGAAAATACTCCGCTTTTGTACTATGTACAAGGGGTATAAGTTTAGTTTAAGTTTATTCCTTTTTGCCCGGGTATTCAAAATGGCAAACGAATTAAATCACGAGACAGGAACTGGAAAATACGACAAAATAAACAGTCGTTAAAACACGTCATTTAAAAAAATGATATAATTTAATAGATATACCGGACGCGACCGCCAAACCTAAGCGAAAGAACAATAATGAGCTAACAAAATGTTATTAAGACCAAACTATATAGATCCCTGAAGAAGAGTGTGCTGTTAAGCAAGCACATTTACTCAATGAATTTGTCGGCCAGGTCTTCTTGGCATTAATATTTGGCCGCCATAACGTTCTTACGCTTTTGCGAACAAAACTTCCTCACGCATTTGTTGGGAGATTCAATGCAGTTCTGTAAAGACGAAAGAGTAGCCTATATCTCGGGTACAACACAGTTTTTGTACGCCATCGCATTGCCGTGACATCGTTGAAGAACCATCATATCACTGTACCACCATAAAAAGAAGTATGGACACCGGAGGTCGATATAATGCCCAGCTGCTGTTTCGCTATAACCGTTCCGATGAGATCAGAAGCAGTTGCTGTTTTTCGTAAGCCGAATTTGCTTGCTGGGAAACATTTATGTTGTTTGACTCCCAAACGTAATTGATTCACTCAGCTCGTACTTTTCATGTGAAAGGCCGTCTGGAGGTGATTTGTTATCTTGTTTCTACGGTGGAAATATGACGCATGTTTGCAAAAAAACTTTTTAAATTAAAACGCAAAGTCTTTATTTGCAATAGTAATATGTTGTTGATCTACTGCGTGTTCAACGTCCAGAGTTGCGACGAGTCCGATAGATTAGTATATATACTGCTGCTCAACACAAGACAGAGACCTTTAACAACCTCAAAAACTAAAATAGCTAATGTTTGCCCTTTTTAATGAAAAAAATAAAAAAAAAACTTCTATTGAGACATATTGCACAATAATCATTAATAATGTCCTTTGTCCTTTACTTAAGTTTGTCACAGACTATCTTAGGTTTAACGCCGAGGAGAGGGGGGTCATATACAAAACGTATACCGCACAAATTACAAGTTACATATCCGAACTTAATAGCCATTTTGAAACAAGTATTAATTTTGGTATTTCAAAAATAAACAATAATAAAAACGATGTATTTATTAAAGCTAAATTGCGTGTTGTATTTTCATTGCAACTAAAAACATTACATAGATTGTTGTTGTACGTGTTTTATTATATGATCACTTTCTAACGTTTTTTTATTCTTTTAAGTTAGACGTGCCTTTTAAATGTATATTTTCGTAACATTTAAAATCGACTTTTCGGACCTCGTGCCGTTTGTACGAATAATAACGGAATAGTTGAAGTGATCATAATAGTTACTTGCACCAGGATTGTATACACGCACAATTGTGAATTTCAAAAGTAAAATACAATTTTACTGAACAAGAATCCACACTGTGAAATCGAGTAAGAATCAAAGTAACTCATTTCAGTCCGCGGGTTGCAAGTGACCGCGCAGGGTATTAGGCCATATAGACTATAGGCATTTACAAGCGGCCCAATCAGTTATCAGTAAACAACACACGAGCCCTTCAAATGTGTGATATTTCGTTGGGCCATTTATTACAATTCAAAAAAGGACACATTTAAAAAATGCAACTTAAAAAAAAATTAACTGAAAAATTTAACCTGATTGCAATATAAATCCTTTAAGTCCAAATACGCGTTAAGTACTCCTGAAATAACTATTAAAATATATTGGCCCCGAAAACACAGTAAAGCGGATGTTTCAGAATAATAAGTAAAAAAAATACCCAGAAAACTTTCTGTAAAATTAAAAAAATAAGTGTCAACCACGTGTTAGTCACCATCACTCAATCAGATTAATCACTGGTTTGAATACGTGGTGGGGGTGGTGTTCCTGAAAAATGCGCCATGGGTATGAGGTATCCGAATTTTTCTTGTTCGCACTAAAATTTAATATAAAATTGTTTTCGCTTTAATTAATTAGCTGTTTTATATACGGGTTAATAGACTCTAATAGTAAAATATATTTACTTTTTATTTTAAAACATTTTCGTAAGTGAATAATGGTTACAAGTCAGGAAATATCGGCCGTCAAACGAATATAATCAGCGCCGAACATTTGCAAAACGGCCATTGTGTTTTTATTTTCGTGTCCTTAAAATCATTGGAATGTTATATTTTGTGGTATCTACCGACTGGATAAACTGTAGGTTCACGTGTATATTTTCCCTAAATTATTATATACAGTACTTTTAAATTTTTTCGTCACTTATTGTTCGCATTGGACGTTTACGCAGTTTGACAGGGGTTATGTTTCTGTAGATTTATTTAGAAATGGAAAGTGGTCAAATTTGAGACTAAAGTACTCGCATATTTTTTGTTTGTCGTAAAATTCTCTTTGAAAAACAATTGATTTTCTGTGTTTAAGTTGTCATAAATGTCTGGGGTTTGCGGTAAACACAATGCTGTTTTATTTTCTTATTTTTTAGATCATCGTATATATACTTTTATTTGTTTTTTTTTTAAATTTTTCCTAAAATATATTTAAAGCAAATGCTTATATTTCTTATAGTTTTTTCAGTCGTATTGTTTTTTCTAGGGAATAACCGGAAAGCGGTATAAGATATGGGGTCTCGTATCCTTTTTGTCATCTTGAATTTTTTTTCGATTTAACGTGGCTTTAAGTGTTTAGCAGTCTTTTCAAAGTAAGACGGTTTAATACCTTTAGTCGGTGTAACGAACCTCCCACATTTTACCGAAATTATACAATATTCGGCCTAAAATTGTAATAACGAAACGCCATTTTGTTTCATGGAATTTCCAAAATCAAAGATGTTAATGCATATACATCTAGAAAATATGTTTGTTAACATACTTTATAGGTCAACTTCTTGGGGCAAATTTCCGGAAGGGATTTACCCAAATGCCAATCACCGTGACGAATAGCGGTGCTGCTTGGATTTTTTATGAACAACGGTATAAAAAACTAGATTTTGAACCGCAATGTAGAGCTTGTATAATTATCTTGGTCAAAGCGTGTGCAGCGATGCGCCAATTCAACAAAGCGACACATTCCCAGCTCTTTGAAGTAATCCTAGCAGTAGAATTGTTAAACATGCTCGACTTAGCGCTTCACTTAGACCTGAGAGGAACGAAGAACGACCTTTCCATTACAGCAGCTTATACACAATGCCGTAGGCCAAACTACAGTATGTTTGACAGAAGTTAATTGCCTGTATACTTTTCGACTCCCGGTTTCGCAGATAAGCTGACGGACATGCTAACCACAGAGAAGGACCGAAAGCCAAGCATACAAAACACTATTGGGGCTAGAATGTACTGTGGATATGACAGTGGAAATCAGACGCATGATTTTTGAAATGTGAAGCACAAATAAAAATAATTATAAAACATAGGAGTACAAATCACAATGATCGAAGCAATTACAACAATAAACGGCAATAAAATCAAATAGAGAACAACGC
Organism: Ciona savignyi; assembly: GCA_000149265.1. Lineage (NCBI taxonomy): Eukaryota > Metazoa > Chordata > Ascidiacea > Phlebobranchia > Cionidae > Ciona > Ciona savignyi. The sequence goes on from CH003212.1 coordinate 74,497, forward strand.
GTACCGATATAAAATCGTGAATATGCTTCTCATAAGAATTAAAGATCAGAAGTATTAAGTGATAAAAAGGCTTAAGTAAATAACGACGTTTTTTACGCTACACTGGTCATGTAAAAATCGGCATGGGCATGTCCTAGTATCGGCTCGGTTTGGGGCAACGGCAGTTATCAAAATAGAAAAGTCCAGTTAAGGAACACTGACGGCAATTGTTCCAAGGTTTCATCACGTTGGGTATTCCTCCATGGGGACAATGGAATCAAAACTTGGGTCGGGCAATATCGACACTTGCAGCCTTTTTCTTGGCCATTTATACGATTTCGGAAGATGTGCCTGTAAACAAAACAAGATTTAATACATAAAGCTTTGTTAAATATTGTTGTAATTTAAATTTGTTTGTTACCGAGTCCATGTTTGTTAACTCTTGTAGGTCTCGAATGAGCTCGCACGCTAGGTCTTCTGTAACCAGGACTTGCAGCCACGGACCTCTAGCCGCGTATGGACTTCGTTCATTAACGAATGCTCCTTCGACCCCTGAAAAGGGTGGTTTAAAACACGCGTGACAAAAGGGGCTTGGCGCCCTGTAAAGGCATCACACAAATGAGGACCTGTTGCCACGAACGTCACCGCCGTATCTCCGTTAACGCTTTTGAAAGTAAAGTGCCGCCCATGCAATACCCTGCCTTTGCATGCGAGTGCGATAAGAGATCCGGCTTCGAGGTTAAACTTCAAATGAACGGCATCTAATGTTCTTGTGTACACCATTTCGTGAGGAATGTCACCCTCCCTTGAACTAGTAAACAATAATTTAATCTGTTCTCAGAAATAAAATATTTAAAACTTACATTAGTTCTCTTGAAGTTATCGTGGGCAATACCTGGTATTTAGCTCGACCCAAACCCTCCAGAAACGCGTCCTTAATCTGGTTTGAAACTACAAACAAAGTAAAAGAAAATTAGAACACATATAATGATCGATAAACAAGTTGGTAAAGAGAGTTGGTTTCCTCTATTTATGGCGGCTTCTTAAACATGCATTTACTTCCCAATTACCTTTTATACGATGGCATTAAATCATTTTGAGTACATACTACACCAGACCTAAACACGACGGCCCAGTCAATATACCTTCTGTCGATATTTTCGGCGGCAAATGTGCCTCATCTCCATTTTCATTAACGGCAAAGTCGGACAATTCAATCCAAGTGCATTTGGCGCTAACTCCGCTTAGGTTTGAGCCGTTTTGTCTTATTCCCTCATCAACGCTTTCCTGTTGACACGTTGTAGGTTACTATACATCAAACACTCTAAAGTGATTATAACGGACTTGCAGTGACGGGTCAATCTCGAAAATTGTCTCTCCTCTTCTCATGTCGGTTACCAGCCAGGGCCCACCAGAACTGAAGTTTAAAAATTTCACATCAGTTTTTTTAGATTACTATTTACTGACAATACTTACAGAGGAATTGTCTTAAGAAGTTCTATCACACCAGGTCCATTCCACTGTTGAGCTGCTTGCAGTTCTTCAGTACAAACTCCTACTACCTATAAATATATAAATTAATTTCAAATCCCCAAAAAATTATCAAAATGTGTTGCATACTTGTATGAAGTTGACTGATCCAATAGAGGTGGTAACTGTTGGTAGCTGAGGGTCATCTGTCATGAGCATGTGCTGTAACCTTGACTCGCAGTTATCCAGTGGTGCATGCCATGAAACATGATCTCCGCTATAGAGAGCATTCTCTGTAAATAGAAAGCAGAGTCAATTATAGTGATTATTATTATACATACAATATACAGTTAAACTACTGATACTAAATACTTGTTTAAGTGTGACACAATATATTATATAGCACATATCTGTTTTGGATTTACAATAAGCACGTGAAAGCAAAAAACATTAATTAGAGAAAAAACGTTTCTGGTATTTTTATAACTTTTTAACTACCACATTCCATACAAGGCTACTGATATTAGAACTTTATTGCTATAGTAAGAATGTGATGTTAAATAGATAATCTCATTTAAACAATAATAGTGGTTCATAAAAACTTGTGGATGATTAAGATAAACCATGATATAAAACTAACATTTTGATTGGCAGCTTGTTAGGAATATCAGGTCTTAAGATTCAAATCACACAAACAAGTACATCCTAATACGAAAGCGCGACAAATTGGCCAGATACAAACTAGCTGGTCAGGTAGAAGATTAACAAGATCAAAGCAGTTAATTTTATGTGACGAAATATGATAGACATTAACATGCAAACAGTACCTGACTGGAACACATAACGTGCCAGGGCCTGGAGCAATTCAGCTGGCCAAGTAGGTGGTCCACTTTCACTAGGCTCGCGTTTCAAGCGCATGGTTAATTCAAACCCAAATCCACTAGGACCATCAGAATTACTAGTTCTGCATAAAGGTATAAATTACTGATGGTGGAATTACAAAGGCAATAATTCTGTAACAAACAAAAAAATGCGGGTGAAAGAGAAAGAACTCTGAATTACTGATAAATTTTACTGGTTTAACTAGGATTTTTTGCTCTATTGGTTTGACAGACAATAACATGGTACAGTACCAGCATAATTTGACAAAGACTTCTTAACTCACGGATGAACGCGGCTGTCTCCGTGTAAATCTGAAAATCCAAATGTAATGTAGTGCCAATGTTCTGGGATACTGTGTTCGGGATCTCCTTTGTTGTAATACATTGATACATAATCCAAAGGGTCCGGCCCTCCAAGCCTGTTGAACATATTACATAAACAAAATTTCAGTACCATTACTCAGATGTATAATAAAAACGTCTTACCAATATTTTATGACTGCTGTTACTTGTAAGGGGTTTGGTTGATCAGGATATACATTTCTGCAAGCCTGATAAATGGCGTCTAATCCCGGTGGAGGGGTTGGCACAATATTAACTTGGTTTTCTGGAGGTCTGTTGTATACTTTGTCTTGAGAAGCTGGCAAAAATGTCCCTGCCATTGGCCGTGTCAGTTTACAGCATTTGGTTTGGGTTTGCAGCATTTAGTCCAGTGATGATACCAAATCATACATTTTCGTTTATATCCAAACTGTTTTACTCTATAAACACACATGGACTGTCTAAAAAAAAACAAGTACTTATTAACTATTAACCCATACAATTAATATATTTACTTCATTTTCAAGTTAAATATAAAACACAGTAATAAGTTAACACAAATATATAAGTAACATCCAAATAGTAGCTTGAACAAGACAGGGGGGAAAAGTCAAGAAACTAGTCATAGTATTTCTATAATTCACACTAAATAATTACTGTCTAATTTAAATTAAAACTTTAAAACACTACGTTACATAAACATTTTAACAACAATGCTGAATTTCAACTGAAACTATTTCATCATTTATAGACTGGCGGAGAGTATTATCAATGGTATGTTACATATACAATATTATTGGTATTAGGCAATTTACAAGACAAACAATGAGAATAAATCAATAATTTCTATCTGGCTATCTGATTTCTACATAGGGTGAATCACACGAGAAAGCGTTGCGCGTTTTACTCAGACAGTGAAATCATTTCAAGAAGAGCCGTGAAAAGAAAGAAAGCAGTTAAGCGGACAGCCCACCCAAGACGAACGGCGAGCAGTGGTGAGACTACGACGAGTGCCGATTCGCACGAAACGCTGGTATGTTACTATTTGACAAAAAATAATCGAATCGTCTTGTTTACCTTTAACAAGAGCGAGCTTTTTTCTCCCCATTCTCGCTGCAGTCTCGTTTTACTTTACCTTAATCCCTCCGCATTTGTGCATTTCATGCTCGGTTGCGCTTGAATTAGTGCGTTTGCGTCACTCGCCCGCGAAGCTTTTGAGCGGCCTGACCTGTTCGTTACTTACGCGCCTTTCAAACTCATTCACTCATTTTTGCGACTTTTAGCGAAATTTGTCACCCTTCTGCGTATGAAAGCGACAAGAAAATAGTATACTACCTCAGCTAAATATGATTCTTCTTGCCATGCGGTAGGGAAATCCGTTGACGGGACGCTCTGAGCGCTTTGCGCCATGGGTAGTTCTTAATAGAATCCTGCCACGCGGGAGATAAACCGCGTCTCCGATTTGGCCAGATTTCAGTTTTAAATTTTCATTTCAATAACTTATATATAATTTAATGAATCTTATGTTATCAAACGTGTCATTTGTCTTGTCCTCTTTATGACCACCTGGCAAACACCGTGAGCAACGTAAGCAGCGTAAAATCTCGAATATTTTACCTCAAGAAATTTTTTTAGATATATATACCAGAAGTGGTAACGAAGTTATTTTGCTAAAAAATGTTTTAAGCCAGATTGTACGCAACAGCTAAGAAGCGTCTCGCCTACTAAACAAACGCCGTCGATAAGGATTTTTGTTAAACCAAGAGACAAGAGGCCAAAGGGATTAAGAAAATGAGAATTTACGGCATCGGATAATCCATGACAGAATATCTCCTGGTCTTGGTGTGGCTCCTAACAAAAACTCATCAAAGTTAACTTCGTCTTTTATTATAGGTTTTATAGTTTATATTTTTTCGTCCAAATTATAAAAACATTATATAAAATACATCATTACACATATACAGGAAATTACGTTTCTTTCAGCTAGCATAAACTAATATATATAGGTTCCCAAGGTACCAATCCAAACTTATAATATCCATGTTTACTTAGGTATACAATAAAAACAAAGACATAATTCTAACGTCTCTTATATTTTCAACTTGATGGAAATATTTTGTCGTTTTCACATTAATAGGGCGTCGAAAAACTAAATATAGGCTAATACAGGTTTGGCTAATTTTCATTGGAATACAACTATACTACTGTATATTTGGGTCACATTTTCTAACTAACACCTATCAAATTTCGACCTTGATTAGATATTTCCTTTCTGTTAATATGTGGCGTAAAAGGTTTTGCTTGTGATTGACTTAATGGGGATTTCCGACAAAAAAAACGGTTTGAAGATGGAAATAAGGCGCCGTCATTTTTGTTAGATGGGGAATTTCACTGGCGTGATTTACGCTAAATTTACCACATAATATAGAATACAGCAGGGTTTATTAAATTTTTCGCCGCGGCTAGTGTAAGTGATTCTGAGGTGTGCCGCGAAGCCTTTGGAATTTAAGAAAATTTCCTATTCGTATTGCAAGCATGAATGCAGCAGACAAGAGACTTGAATGGGCACTATTTATTAGTTAACTAACTGTTCATATTCTTACATCTCCCTTGTCGATGTAGTAAGGGTGATTGTCATATTATAATTGTATATGACTGTTAAGTTTTAATGCATTTATAATACCAGAAGAAAAAGGAGCGACTTCTTGGAATTGACGACAAAATGCGAGTGTTGTGCTTGGCACCGACGGAACCAAGTTTCAATCTTGTTTGAAACAGGCACACCCAACGAATTAACATTTCCAGAATAATTTTGTTTATAGCTTACTTTATTTTTTTAAGTGTACCGAAATTTTTCTTTCGTGCCTCAGTGCGCCGCAAGCAAAAAAAGTTTAAGAACCATTGTAATACTTGATAACTAACACCTCCACATATAGCTGGATTGGCTTCTTTGCTTTATTTTTCTCGTTTTATGGCAATAACTAGACTGGTTGCCGCTTTGAGTGTTGGTGGATTACCCGAAAACTGATGTCATGCTTTATAGATTCTTGATTTTGTCGTGATTTACCCGAAATTGTCCAGTGCTCATTCAATATTTAACAGCTTTCATGCCCAAAAAATTTTACTTGATAGGAACTTTCCTTCCTTTCGATACAAGCGCAAATAAGCCCGCTAACTAGTTGCATTGGGGGCGAGTTTCCAGGGATTTTTCGGAAATCGGTTAAAGACGGGTGTGGTGCGCTTGTATCTCTATTGTTCGTATTAAATTCTTCTATTTTATGTTTGTTTTGAGTCTTCTGCTCTTTCATAAACGTGGTAGTAATGTATTATTGATTGCTTATTTTTCTAGCTTATTTGTTTATATATATTCTCCGACTAGGAAAAGTTTATTTAAAACTTTACTTTCTCCTACAATTTGTAAATGAGATCTTTAGCGTGGAGACATGTCATACACATATTGAAATTCTCCATTTTTTGTTTTTGTGGTCGTGTAAAATTGGAACGAATTGTTTACTAAACGGGTACATATACTGTCAGGGATATTACCTATAACTTGGTCCAAACGGGCATGAGTCGATTTTGATCAGTAGCTCTAAAATTCTTGTCAGTTCCCAAAACAAAAACCGCAGTCGAAGATTCGACCAATAAAATTTTAGCAGGAAGTTTAGGATGAAAATCTGCCTAATTGGATCCAAAGTTTAAATGGCTTGTTTAGTGCGCTACCACCGCTTTGGTTAAAAGAAAGGAAAATAACTTGAGTTACGCCAACAAATTGTGAATCGTATGATAAACTGTTATTGTTATAACCTAAATGTCTCTGTGTATGCTGCGATAAAATAACCATGTTTAATCCTAGTGAATAAGTAAAGGGAGAGTTATTACACGTAAAATCGTTACCGTCGGGTTAACGAAGTTGATGCAGTGTGTGTCCTAGACATTTATAGTTGAGATGTTCTTTTAATATTATTAAACAATTCATAACAGAATTAGTTTAATAAAGTATTCCTACTCTCTTTAATCAAATATTTTGAAATACACATTACTGATCAGAGAACACGCCATTTACGATTTACAATGAAAAAGTATAAATTGCAGTACTTATACTGTATATATACCACTATACTCAAAGCATTATCGGACAGAAAAATATCGTTCCAACATTTGCAAAGTCGTGCGACAAAGAAACGTAGAGTTAAAAATAAATCATATAAAACAGACATTAGTATATTCAGGTTTTATCGCCGTGCACTCAATGTTTTCACAGTTCACACGCGTTACTTTCAGATTACCTAGCGCGAAGATTACAATTCGTTTACTAGTTTTTATTTGTTGTATTAATTTCAAGCTCTGCTGTATTTCGCGCACCACTTGGCATTCTTGTTAGAGCGATCGGTGGCATTTCGAAATATTCCCCCACATTAATTTGGTCTACTTGCTGCACGTAAATGTTGTGTTATGATGATTATCTATGATTTGTTTTGTTTTATTTAACAGTTACCAACTAATAAAACGCTCACCCAGTATATAAAACGCAAAACGACAGAAGACGGAGAGGTAAAACTTTTGGGTTTTAAATGAGAAACTACATATGCATAAATATTAACAATGATAATGTTCGGTACTAATGGTTGAATTTTTATTTCAAATAAACAATGATTAGTTAAAGGAGCATAGTTTTATTTTCTGTCCTCAGTTTCGAATCCTGGATGGTCTCACCAAAGTTATTTTACCTAGAAATATAAAACGCGAAAAAAACGGAAGACGGAAGTAAAAAGTTAAACCCCTTTACCGAATATAGTCCTAAAAATTACACCATTTTTTAATTAAACCGTGCTCTTTCGACTGATAATTTTTTATTTAAAAAAAAAGTAAAATATTAATACCGAATATGAATATTATTAATATTCACACATTTATAAAATTTTCGCCAGTTATTTCTTTGAATATGTTAAAGCCCTTTGCCAATACCTTAAAATTGATATATAGATTATATACAATATCCGCAGGGGGCTATATGCACAAACCGTCTGAATATTCATAACTCGTCATTTAGGGATGCTGCGGTTTCTTATCGAGATTGACATTTATAGAGTTTTTGCCAATTATTCCTTTGGATATGTTGAAGCCCTTATAAATACCTTCAATTTAATGTATAGTTTATATATAATAACCGCAGTCGTCTATATGCACGAAGCGTCTGAATATTCATAACTCGTTATTAAGGGATGCATTGGAGGATGCTACAGTTTTCTTACCTAGGTGGACTTTTATAGAGTTTTCGCCAATTATTCCTTTGGATATGTTGTAGCCCTTATACATAACTTCAATTTAATGTATAGTTTATATTCGATAACCGCGGGAAGCTATATGCACGAAGCGTCTGAATATTCATAACTCGTCATCAAGGGATGCATTGGAAGATGCTACAGTTTTCTTATCCAGATGGACATTTATAGAGTTTTCGCCAACTATTTCTTTGGATATGTTGTAGCCCTTGTAAATACTTTAATGTGATGTATAGTTTATATATGATAATCGCGGGAAGCTATATGCACAAAGCGCCTGAACATTCATAACTCGCTTTACAGGGGGTGCACTGAAAGATGCTACAGTTTTCTTATCAAGATGTACATTTACAGAGTTTTCTCCAATTATTCCTTTAGATATGTTGTAGCCCTTGTAAATACCTTACATTTGATGTATAGTTTATATGCGATAACCGCAAAAAATTACGATAAACTAACTTGCACCACTGCAGACTTCGGCTGTACAAAGATAGATAATCGCATTTTTTCTATTTTATTTGAACGCACGTTATTTATAATGTCTTGCTATATTGTACCATTTCACGTATTTTAACATACGATATGCGTAAGGTGATGAGATGTAAGTGCATGTTCTCCACACAGCTTTTTGTTTGTTTTTAAAAACAGTTCAGGTGTGTGGAGAAAAGTCCATCACAAGTTTGGTAGAAAAGACCTTAGCATTGTTTTGAAGTGTGCGTTTTGACTACCCGCTTAAAGCACACAGTTATCACAGTACCACTTTACGTTGGATCCTATTACATTTTCTGGAATGGACGTCCTGGTACAAGGAAAATGTACCATCCGTCGCATCTGGAGCATTGGATGTAACTGTTGTTGTTACTTCCGCGGGTGGAGTAACGGGGTTGCTTTGGTTTGAAAATAACTCAAAAAAGCAAGCATTTTCTAACACGCGGTCGGGTATAGATATAGTAACACAAACTCCCATTGTGACGTAATTTGGTTGTGATGCAATTTATGATTTATCATAGACATCAATAAAACATTAATGGGTCGAGATATCTTACATCCTCCCCCGCCAAAAATGGAAAAATGCGTCATCAAAGCAGTTTCAATTTTTTTACACAAAAAAAAGATTCGAGGCACATTTTTAACGAAGAATAAAAAACAAAAAAAATATACACAATATATACAATAAGGCGTAACGCCGTGCCAGGTCATGGGGCGCTCCTCTCTCGCTCGCTCACGATCACGCAAAGTTTTGCGATAGGCCGCTTCATTAACCCAGCGGCAGTCTTCACTTCGACGCTTCTAACGATCCCATGTTTGTCATGAAACAAGCTGTTCACGCGGCCTAGAGGCCATTGTCCTCGAGGGGCGGAATTGTCCACAAGGAGTACAACATCTCCTTCAGCAACATTGTCCTTTTGCTCGTGCCATTTCTGTCGAGAGATTATTGATCGAGGGTACTCTTGGATCCAGCGTTTCCAGAACTCGTCAGCGAGATACTGGACAACTCGGTAGCGTCGTCGGGCGTAGCAATCTGTACTACGTGTCACTGTCGGTGGCGGAGTAATTGTAGGGTTGATTTTCAGAAGGTGATTCGGTGTCAGCGGCAGGTCTTCTCCGATCTCCAGCGGTACTTGTGTAAGCGGTCTGGAATTGACAATGTCCTCCACTTCAACAAGCAGGGTGTGTAGAAGGTCATCATCGAGCGGCTTGCCCTGCAATAATGCCTGCAAAATAAATTTCACGGAACGGATCAATCGTTCCCAAGCCCCACCAAAGTGGCTTGCAGCTGGTGGGTTAAATTTCCAGATTATATTTTTCTGTCTCAGGTAGTCGCCAACTTGATTGCGATTCCATTCTTCTATACATTCTCGAAGTATCCGCTCGCAGCCGACGAAGTTAGTGCCATTGTCGGAATACAGGTGAGTGACAGGACCTCGTCGGGCCGTAAAACGTCGCAGGGCATTTATAAACGCGTCGGTAGACAAGTCCGTAGCGACTTCTAGATGGATGGCGCGAGTAGTCATACATGTAAACAGACACCCCATACCGTTTTACTTCACTTCTCCTTAACTTGGTCAGTAGCGGGCCGAAGAAGTCCACTCCTGTATGAGTGAACGGTGGTTCGTCAATTTGCAGTCTTGACGGCGGGAGATCAGCCATGATCTGTCTTTCGGGCCTTGCAGCTCTTCGCTGGCACAGTAGGCATCGGGACAGGATACGTCGGGTTGCAACTCTAGCATTTTGCACCCAGTAGCGCTGAAATAAAATGTTTAAAGTGTGATTCATACCAGAGTGTGCAGCATCAACACTGTGGCAGTGATCGATAAGTAGGTCAGTAAGGTGGCAGTTATCGGGGATAATGGCAGGGTGGCGTGCTTTGTAGTCAAGACGTGCATTGTCCAATCTACCTCCAACGCGTAGAATGCCATCATTGAGAATCGGGTTCAGTTTGTAGATCGGTGACGTAGACGGCGGACGTCGGGTCGATTGCATGCGCATCCAATCGGGGAACTCCCGACGTTGTACGTACCGCACGAGGGCGCTCTCAGCAAATCGAAGCTCCTCGGCGTCAATCGGCGATGTCGGAATTTTTGCGGTGTCCTTCTTTACCTTGTTCTTCAGATATGCACAAAAACGGAGAATCCAGGACGTGCTTATCTTCAATCGATGTAGGGACGAGAAATAACGGATGAATTTGTCCGTGGGTGAGCAGCTGGTAGCTGTCAGAAATACAGATTCTGGTTTTGGCAGGTCAAAACTTCGGTAGATTTGCTCCGTTGGTTGTGGCCGTAAAAACGTAGTAGGCCAGTCTTTAGCGGGACGGTGTAGGAACTTAGGGCCGGAATGCCACGTTCCTGTCTTCATCATGGTCCCTGCCGTCGTTCCACGTGACGCTTGATCAGCTGGGTTCAGTTTCGTAGGAACATGTCTCCAGTCGTGCACGCTTGTGTATGCTTCGATTTGAGAGAGGCGGTTTCGAGAGAAAACCGGAAAGTTCTTGCAGTCAGAGAAAAGGCTTTGTAGAACAATTGTCGAGTCCGTCCAGTAGATACACGGGCAATCGTCCAGTCCGAGTTCCCTTTTCACGGTTCGCGATACTTTTACTACGTCAAGTGCAGCTTCGAGCTCCAATCTAGGAATTGTGTGCTTACCAGAATCGCAGAGAAGAGACTTTCCCATCACGAACGAACATGTCGTGTTGTCATCCTCGAAGGTAGTTCTAAGGTAGCATACGCAACCACGGGCGGCGGTAGATGCGTCTGCAAATACATGGAGCTGTACTCCGGGGGTCGGATGACGGACTTGTGGTTTGAAGCACCGAGGAATTCTAATGCGGGTCAGTTCATTAAGGCTGTTGCACCAAGCTTTCCATCGCTCGAGCTCGGTGCCAGTGACCTCCTCGTCCCCAGTCGGTTTTCATCAAGCAGAGATCTCTGTAAATAAGTCGGGCCTCCAATACAACAGGGGCAACAAAGCCTAATGGATCGAAAAGTGAATTGGTAACGGAAAGCATACCTCGTCGTGTCAGCGGTTTTGTCGGGATAGTGATGTCGAATCTAAACTCGTCGTCTTGGACACACCAATTAATTCCCAGAACACGTTCATGTACCTCTCCTCCTAGCGGAATATCTTGAATCACCTTTGCTCGATCATCGGCCGGAACGGATTCCATCACAGCGACACTAGTGGATAGCCACTTCGTCAGTTTAAAGCCACCCATTGAAAGTAGATTACGTAAATCCTTCACCAGTTGGATGCCGGCTTGATCATCAACGGCGGTTACGAGGCAGTCGTCCACATAAAAGTTATTCTTTACAACTTCGGCCACTCGTGGATGAAAAAACTTGCCAAATTCTCTGGCAGTTTCGCGCAGGCAGAAAGTTGCGCAGCACGGTGACGAGCGGGCGCCAAACAGGTGCACTTTCATGCGGTGCGGAACGGGTGATTTGGTCAGGTCGCCTCCTGGCCACCACAAGAATCTCAGAGCGTCACGATCCTTTTGGGCAACCAGAACTTGATGAAACATTGCTTCTATGTCGGATACGATAGCCACGCGTTCTCTGCGGAATCTCATCAACACCCCTACCAGCGGGTTCACTAAATCAGGGCCCTTCATCAGCTTGTCATTTATAGATTGTCCTTCGCATTTCGCCGCACAGTCATACACGATACGAACCTTACTTGGTTTCTTTGGGTTAATTACAGGGTGATGCGGGAGGTACCATAACTTGTTGGTAGTATTCACTTCGTCCTCTGGCACTACTTCTGCGTACCCATTGTCCAACATCATCGTCATGTATTTCGTATACTTTACGGAAAAATCGACATCTCTCGCCAGTCGCTTCTTCAAACTTGATAGTCTGCTCCTTGCCATTGGCAGGCTATCCGGTAAAACGGTGCTGTCGTCTTTCCCATGGCAGCGGAAGTTGGTAGTGGCCTTCAACTCTTTCAATTCGGCGCGTCATTATATCGTAAGCCATGACGTCTTCTTTTGAGTACTTCATGCCAAACTCCGACGCCTCCTTGTGGCTTCGAAGCCAGCACATCAATGTTTCAACGTCGTCGGTTGCAGCAGTATCGGGAGGAGGGGAACACATCACCAACGTCATTGGATGAGTAAGTCCTTTATCGCCTCGTCACTTCCTGAGCCCGCTGTGGCTTGAAGTAAGAATCCGGCTGCACCCTCTTCGTTCGGCAAGCTGTCCAGCGACGGTCCTTTTAACAGCCAGCCTAGGGGGGTCCGGATAGCGTCAGGCGTCTCGCGTGGATTTGGTGCGAAGCGACTTTCCAGGCACCGGTGTGCCATTGCGTTGTCGTTGCCGATCAACAGCATCACTTCACCATCGGGAATTTGTGGCAGGTCCACTCCACGAAGGTACCTTATATCGGTTCAGTTTATATGCGACTCTGGAATCTTGCTCGGTGTAGCGGGAATTTCCTTAATGAGCGCAACGTCGGGCAGGTTAAGCTCTTCGCCGCCAGCAAGCGGAAGAACAGTTAACGAGACGGAAGTCGTTTTAACATTGATCGGTTCGGAAGTAGTCATTGTACACAGGTCAAAGTTCGCGGCGCGACCAGTCGGCGTAGCTTGTAACTGATCGGCCAGTCGACGGTCACAGAATGTGCGGTTCGCTCCGGAATCGAGAAGAGCGTACACTCTCGTCTCTTTGCCTCCGCTTCTAACGCGTACGGGGACAATGTCTAAATATGCGGAAGTCGGTACCACGGTGTTTTTCTTAGCGCTAAGCGAGTGCATGCATGCTTTAACGTTCGTGTTGCTTTCAATTCGGTCTGCGGGTCTGATGATCCATCTCGGGTCATGGAGCAAGGTGTGGTGGAAGTTGCCGGTGCAACCTTCTACACTGCATTTGATTTTATGTGGGCATTCTCGCACGGAATGGCCTGCCTTTAGGCATTTAAAGCATAGGCCGCATTCCCGGGTTACGCGCTTACGTTGCTCGTACGATTTATCCTTGAAGTCGCGGCAGGCGCCAATCAAATGTGGTTTCTTGCAGACAGGGCACTGCAGCCCGGACGGTTTCGGAGTGGGAGCGGCAGCAGTGGGAAATTCGGCAGTCACGTTCACGTTATAAGCCGACACTTTCGGTTTTCGTGCGGTAGTTACTACAGGGTTTGTGGACTTTAGCAGTAAACACTTTCCATACACAGAGTTAGCTTCGCGACTCTGTTCTCTAACGAAGTTAGCAAAGTCTTTAAAAACAGCTACCGCACCTGTTTTGTCCTGTATACTCAGCGACTTGGATATCCATTTCTTTCTCAGTTCCAATGGCAGCTTGTTGACCAGCGTCGATATGAAGCCAACAGAGTCTACCGTCGATTTTACCCTTGTCTTTTCCAGGGACGCGCAGCAGTTTCGGAGCAGAACGGCCAATTTCTCCAGCGCCTTCGGGGTCATCTGCGGGCACCCTCGGGAATTCCTGCAACAAGCTCTCGCACCGTCGTGCTATTATATGGGGGGTTGACCATATCTTTCGAATAATTCTTGCATGGCCGTTTCGTAGCCATCATTTTCGTAATTATCTACGGAGTTATGCTTAATTTTCTCACAGACGGGCTCTGTGCAATGTTGGAGTAGGTATACTAATTTTAGGTCGTATGAGTCTACTTTGTCGGCAATATGTAGCTGGTATCGGTTGACGAAGGACCAGTAGTCCATCGGATCTCCATTAAATTTTTGTACAATTGGTTTGGGTAGAAAGCGTTCACCTACCTCTTGGTGATTTACGTGACGGAGTGGTGAATCTCGTCGGATACGAGTCGGTGATAGCTGTGTACGTCGTTGTTGATTGCGCATTGGGGAGCGATCAGCATATCGGGACGGTCGGTTCTGATGCTGTGTTGTCACGTGTTCTCTTTCGTCGTTCACCCGGATGTCGGACGGAAACGGTGGCAAATGACGTTCGGTTAAGGGAAGATGTGACAGAGCGCTGTCCTTCGGGCGCACAACGGGCGGGGCGTACAGAGTAGAACGTTGTGGTGGCTGCGCTGCGGTCGGTGTTATCTCGTTGCGTGCTTGTTCAGTGGATGTAGTCTGCTCTAGAAGCGGTGTCGTTGAGCCAGCATATTGGCGGGTTTGAACTTCGTTGTGTCTGGCCTCAGAAAGCGATGCTTCCTCCCATGCCCTAGCTTCAGCTTCAGCCAATTCTAGTTTTCGCCGGGATTCACGGTCGGCGAGTTCCTCTTGTAATTTTCTTTCTCTTTCAGCTGCTTCAGCGAGCAGCTTGCTTTCTTCTTTTCTCTCTAAGTCTTGTTGTCGCGCAAGCCTAGCAAGTTCAAGCTTTACCTTGCTATCTTTTAGCTTAAAGCTGCGCATCGAGCTTGTAGTGCTTACAACACTTACTGATTCGTGCTTTTCATCGAGTGGTGTGGTTGAATTAGGTGGTGCTGGTATCTGCTTGGCTTCTTCAATGCCTGGCTGCTTGGCTTCTTCAATGTTGTCCAGCCATTGTTCTACGCGGTGTTCTGGTTGGTTATCCATGGTCGAGAGGTACGGTTACGATGGGTTTGATCAGTTTGCTCAGTTTGAAAACGATGTTACTTCCGCGGGTGGAGTAACGGGGTTGCTTTGGTTTGAAAATAACTCGTATCGAATAAAAGAACAGACAGTTTGTGTCCTCGAATTATAATTGGCGATCAGAGTTCAAACGGTTACAGATGCGCGAACGGGAGGGGGGGCAGGGACGATATGGGACGGAGATGTTACGCCAGTGGGGATGATACGGAGGGATGATACGGAGGGATGATACGGAGGGATGATACGGTTTTCAAACTTTGGCTTTAGAACCGGAACGGAAAATACACGGTATCAGATAAATTACTGTGCTGCAGACTGTACGGTGACTAAATCAAAAAGCAAGCATTTTCTAACACGCGGTCGGGTATAGATATGGTAACACAAACTCCCATTGTGACGTAATTTGGTTGTGATGCAATTTATGATTTATCATAGACATCAATAAAACATTAATGGGTCGAGATATCTTACAGTTGTCATCACCAGCAAGTCTGCAATGACAGAAGAGATCCACTTTAAGAGAACTGTTTTGTGCTTTAAGTTGTTTCGTTTTACAAGAAGTTTCCGAAAACAAGCGAGTAATCTGCCTTTTTTCTAGCATACCTTTAATATCCTCTCGGAGACGATTAATTGGATATACTAGATTTTTTGGATTTAGCCCCATGCACAAGGCAACCGCAAACGAAATCGCATAGACGCCCCAATTTCCTGAACCAATCACTTGTTTGGGCACCTTTGGAAAACGGAGCGTTAATTTGGTTGAGTCTACATTTAAAAGAGTTGAAATATTATATTTGTCCGTTTTACTCAATTCAGATGGTAAACTGTCATATATATTGTACTGTTATCTGTGAAAATATTGTACTGTTATATGTGGAAAATTTGTTGGAGACGATAACCCAATGATCCCCATGGATATTCATAATTTGAACAAATTTGTTTCGAGGCGTATAAGTAAGAGATTTAAAACTGTTTGGATAAGCCAAACAGTTTGCAACCCATCAATATCTGGAAAATGCTGCACAAGAAAAAACATGATGGCGTTTATATGTCTGTTGCCCAACCACTTCCTTCGTCAGCATTTTTAGAGCTGTTTCGTCAACAGCAAAAATAGGTTCCATTTTGCTGGCGCTGTGTCTTTGCAGTAGCCGCGTGGGGGCGCATTCCTCTTCAGACAAATGATCCAAAACGAGAGAAGAACTTTTTTTTACTCGAATTACTTGGACCACGAAAAGATTTAGTGGGAGGCTTAAGATATTTTCCTATATTACTATCTCCGCGTTTTGATCTGTTACCCCATCGCTCTTGATCCTCTTGCTCGGTTTAAGAGTTGGTTCGTTTTCTTGTATACTTAGCGATTTAAGCCCGTCCTGAAATTTACGTATTAAACCGTTGTGTTCGTCATGATATATTTTTGCAAACTCCCCTAAGCCATTAAACCGTCTACCGTGATAACGTGTGCGTTTTAATTTCTGCTGATTTTTCCATTATCCCCTGTGTTCGATTGTCTCGTGTTAAATTTTGTTCGTTTAGCTTTGACAATTTATTGAACTGTTTGCAGTTGGCCGTGTAAACGTCCGAACTACCGTGCCGGCCAAGATTACCGATCGTAAGAGCCGTCCATAACGGAAGTTTAGGTATCCAATTTGCAATAAATTTGGTTATTAATTCTGGACAGTAAAATGGGTTTGTACCGCTTACGTCTGAAAATTCAGCCTCATTTCGTACCTGAGATATAACATTGGAACAATATTTTGTAAATTGATTAAAACTTGTAAATTCGGGGGTTAAATCATCGTCTGGTTCATCAACGTCAACCGAAAAGAAGGACTCGTCCATCTTCGTTTCTCTTTTAATTTTTTGAGACAAAAATTCCAACCAAAATTAGATAAAGATTCATTTTTGATACTACATAAAATGAATAGCCTATGTGTCGTAATATTTCTGTTATATCCTACATGGTATCGGCACACATAATTATACATAGTATCGGCACACATAAATTTGGTCTCTTGATGCCGAAATCTTACCAACCCACTAAGTTTTTTCATATTTTTCATCGTGTGGGACCCGCACAAATGTAAGAATAGTTTAGAAAATGTACCATCTGTTGCTTTACCTGCCACCAAAGAAAAACATCGTGTTAAATAATCTTTAAGTAAGTCATCCATAAAACAGCGATGGATTGACCGAATTAAAGTCATACTACCATCACAAATAAAAAGTTTTGCTAGAGTTTTACGAACAGCACGATTTTCTGCCGAAGGAAACATGCTCATGAAATTACATATTGAAGTTAGGTTGCTCCGCAATACGTAAGTTGCAACAGCCAATGGACATTTTCCTTTTATTGGGTGGCGAACAACTATTTCGTAGGCATAGTACGGACGTTTACCCTTCTCTGAAGTAATTATGCTACCGGTATATAGCATCGATATATAGTATACTATATCAGTTTGACTGCGATCGTGGAAAATTCCCATCGTTTTGTCAGACCACAACATTATCGCTGGAGGTGTGGAAGAAATCACCTGAAAGGTTTAACCATGATCCTTGTTACGGATATTAATCATATAATTCTATGTTTTACACGAGTCGGTGTGATACTTTTCATTTTTACCTTCCATGCGGTCAGTTTTGATTCGATAGTTAATCTAAAGTAATCTTAAATTGTGTTTGTTAATTTGATTTGTAATTAATAGTGTGTAAGACTAATTAACTATTATCTATTTGAATTAGGGCAAAATTAATGGTAGAGAAAACACCCTGGAAATCGTGTTCTTGTTTTTAACGTGTTCTTAAGTTGTAACTGTTTACTGTTAATCGCATAATAGAAAAACAACCAATCTGTGTTGGCTGATATACACCAAGACTTAGAGCCTTAGAGACAGGCTCCCAGCCAGGAGTTTGGGAATAAAATAAAAGTTAAAAAGCGATCGCCGGGCACCATTACCCTTATAGCAGCAAGTAGAGGCTGCAAAATAGAATCAGAATTCTGGACTCGTTACCAGACTGGCAGACTTTACAATCCTTGTCAATACTTAGTGCGTTTTTTGAAGTTTCAAGCGCAATTGTATCATTTTCCGACGCAACTTCTATTCCTTCTCGCCTGAAATTGAACCTTTTTCAATACACTTTTTGATGGAGCACCGTCACGATTTTTAAGACATGTAGTGGACATTCGCGGTTTATATAATATTTTTTGCACATTGTATTAAGTTATATTAAAAGTGTTGTAATGGGCGCTTAATGCGCGCACAGCTGTTGACTTGCCAATCATTTCCTATGAAACAGACTATAATCCAAAAAAACACTTCCTTTATAATTTTTCCCACACATTGCGCCATACAAGCGCCTGTGTAAAAACTTTTTGTATCAGATTATTATCAGAAACGCGTTCTGAAATGTAGACAAGCACTGCCTGCTTGAAGATGATATCTTCAAGCATGTACAATGAACCAGTTTAACTGTACGAATTGTATTGTATCAGATTGCAATATATCAATAAAGAAGTTTTTTTATGGAGTCCGGATTGCCATCTATTTTAGTCATGGCTGAGGTATGTTAGTTGGGGACCTCATGCCAAAATTAGTGCAAGCACAAGGCGCAAACCCAAGCCTTGACTTAAGAAAAATAAGGAAGACCCCCACATTGATGAAGCCCGACGTGACGTTGAACTAGCGCAACCTTCCGATAGCTACAGAATGCCGAAAGTGAAGATTGCAATGAAGAACGTACCGCGTTGTCACAAAGAAGCCGTGTGTGTGAAGAACGCACCGCTTGCGAAACATTCATGAACAATACGATTCAAGAGGAAAACGAAGTTTCCATTTCGTGCCCGAGATGCTATGGCTGTGTTATTTACGAAACCTGCGCGATCACCTGAGCCAACCTACATGCAAGTTCGCCGAGTTCGTGATGGCTTTGTTGTCTACCAGACGGAACTCTTGACTGTCATCGAGTTGTTCAGCATTTTGCTCAAGGATTGGTGAGAAATGTGAATAGGGTATACGATCACGACTAAAGCATTATTGATTATTACATGAGTATTGATTATCGTCTAGAGTTGCCTATTTTATATGAGTATTTTGTGTCTACTGGGTATGTTATTGCGTGTCGAGGATGCTCCACGTCGACTATTTTTTATACGAGTATGGTTTTTATGTCTATAGCGTAATTTGCGTCTGAATAATGCTTTGGTTTGATTTTTTGCCCTCTGCATGGACCACCAATGCTTTAGTTTAGCGAATAACCTGATAGTTATTTTATAGGCCCTATACAAAAAAAACCTTGTTCAGTTTATTTTACAGATGTCATCCATATTTCACCATCGAAGAGATCCGACCTAGTTGTTTGTTGAAAAATATTTTTTTCCCGCCACCATTTAAATTGTCCATACGCGATGTCCCTACAAATTAGTTATATAAATCCCATGGCGGATGAATAGTTTCAAAATTTAAAATTTTCGGGGGAAAGGAAGCTATGTAGTGGACATTCGCGGTTTATATAATATTTTTTGCACATTGTATTAAGTTATATTAAAAGTGTTGTAATGGGCGCTTAATGCGCGCACAGCTGTTGACTTGCCAATCATTTCCTATGAAACAGACTATAATCCAAAAAAACACTTCCTTTATAATTTTTCCCACACATTGCGCCATACAAGCGCCTGTGTAAAAACTTTTTGTATCAGATTATTATCAGAAACGCGTTCTGAAATGTAGACAAGCACTGCCTGCTTGAAGATGATATCTTCAAGCATGTACAATGAACCAGTTTAACTGTACGAATTGTATTGTATCAGATTGCAATATATCAATAAAGAAGTTTTTTTATGTAGTCCGGATTGCCATCTATTTTAGTCATGGCTGAGGTATGTTAGTTGGGGACCTCATGCCAAAATTAGTTCAAGCACCAGGCGCAAACCCAAATCAGAACTAAGCAAAATAAGGAAGACCCCCACAGACATGTGCTGGTAATCGCCGTAAATTATTAAGATAAACTGCCCTAGTATTTTACTCTTTTTTTCATTTCGCTGAACAAATTAATTTCTATCTTTATGTCATATGTTTTAAACTTGCAAACACCTTTACAACTAGAGAGTGTCAACCACGTGTTTAACCACCACTATATGTAAAACACATGTTGCATGCCATATATTTATGCTACAGGGTCCCTAACCACATTTTGTATTTTATACACTGTGTATGTAGTTATTGTTTCTGCAAGCATAAACTCATGGGCCCCATAGTTTTCAAACCAAACTTCTTCTCCATGTGTAGGTAAAAATGAACAATCGTGATAGATTTACAAAGATTTTATCACAAATGTTTTAAATTAAAGCTTATTTTAAGTGCTGTATTGAAATGAAGCTGAATTCCTAAAAACAGTTCGATTTAGTTATCATTGCTTCGGGGAATTCCCCAAGGGCTTGGTAAATAAGTTTATGTTTTTACATATGTGAGTAATGTTAACTTTCAATTCTTAAAGTTTTAATCCGATTTGACGAATCCTTGTTGGAGATGTCAGTGCAATGTGGCATGCTTGTCACAATCTTGAGTCAGGAACATATCTTCGTTTTTAAGGGAGTTACCCTAAGTAAATGTTTTCTTTCTTTTTATTGACATAGGGTGGCTAACGATCCAGCATTCCACCAAATCTGATCAAAATTCGAGCAGCCGTTCAAACGCTATGTTCCGAAAAGCTATTTTTTTAGAAAAATAACCGTTTTGGATTTTAACGTCTCCGGGGAATTCCCCTAAATATATTATCCACAATTTTGCTCCTGCGTATCTAGACCATGTTGTCTAACAAATGATAAAGTTTTATTACTATTTGATTATTCCTTTTGGTAGATGTCCTTTTGGTAGATGTCGGGTTGGTAGATGTCGGTGCCATGCCTGTCACAATCATAATTTGAGACAAAAATTATTATTTTTTAGGATATTTCCCTAGATATTTTTATTTATTTTTTTAATTGTTAAATAAGTAGGTAATGCACTTACATTTCCCCAAATCTTAATCGGATTGGAGCCGCCAAAATCCGATTTTTAGGGTATTTCCCTGGGTAATTTTTTTATTTCTTTTAAGTGTTAAATCAGTGACTAATGCACTTACATTCCACCAAATCTGATTGAAATTGTATCAGTCGTTCAAGCGCTATGCCCAAAAAAAGGCTATTTTTTTAGAAAAAAATACCGTTTTGGTTTTAACGTCCCAGGGGAATTCCCTTAGATTTATCACCCAAAATTTTGATTTCTGCATATCTAGACCATGTTGTCCAACAAATCACCGAGTTTCATTGCGATTTCATTAACCCTTCTGGTAGATGTCGGGGCGCCATAGCATGCCTGTCACAATTATCATTTAACAGCAAAAAATTAATTTTTAGGGTATTTCCCTAGGTAATTTTTTTATTTCTTTTAAGTGTTAAATCAGTGACTAGTGCACTAACATTACACCAAATTTGATTCAAATTGGAGCAGCCATTCAAGCGCTATGGCCTAAAAAGCTATTTTTTTAGAAAAATATGACCGTTTTGGATTTTAACGTCCAAGGGGAATTCCCCTAAATTAATTACCCAAAATTTTGGTTTCTGCATATCTAGGCCATGTTGTCTAAAAAATCACCAAGTTTCATTGCGATTCCATTATTCCTTCTGGTAGATGTCGGGGCGCCATAGCATGCCTGTCACAATTATCATTTAACAGCAAAAGTTTAATTTTTAGGGTATTTCCCTAGGTAATTTTTTTATTTTTTTTAAGTGTTAAATCAGTGACTAGTGCCCTAACATTCCCCCAAATTTGATTCAAATTGGAGGAGCAGCCGTTCAAGTGCTATGGCCTAAAAAGCTATTTTTTTAGAAAAAAATGGCCGTTTTGGTTTTTAACGTCCAAGGGGAATTCCCCTAAATTTATTACCCAAAATTTCGGTTTTTGCATATTTAGGCCATGTTGTCTAAAAAATCACCAAGTTTCATTGCGATTCCATTATTCCTTCTGGTAGATGTCGGGGCGCCATGCCATGCCTGTCAAGCGTTTGACGAAAAAAAAAAAAAAAAAAAAAAAAAAAAACGGACAAAAACAATATGTGTCCCATTTTTTTCAAATGGGACCCATAATTATGATTGTGACAAGCCATGCCCATGTTGCCCCGAAATATAGCAAAAGGAGTGATGGAATCGCAATGAAAATTTGACATTTGTAAAAAATCATGGTCTAAATATGCAAAAACCAAAATTTTGGTTAATGAATCTAGGGGAATTCCCCTGAAACGTTAAAAACCAAAACGTTTTTTTTCTAATAAATTAGCTTTTTGGAGCATAGCGCTTGAACGGCTTCTCTAATTTTGATCGGACTTGGTTAAATGTTAGACCATTAGACACTTTGTGCCAATTAAAAAAAGAAAACATTTACTTAGGGTAATTTTCCTAAAAACGAAGATATGTTCCTGAATTAAGATTGTGACAGGCATGCCATATCGCACTGACATCTCCAACAAGGAGTCGAAAAATCACATTAAAACTATAAGAATTGTTACATAACATGGCCAACATATGTAAAAACAGAAACTCATCAACTAAACCCAGGGGAATTCCCTGAAACCATGAAAAACTAAATCGGGTTGTTTTGGCAATTTAGCTTTATTTTATTACAGCGCTTAAAAGGGTTTAATTTAAAACATTTACGGTTATTTTTTCTAAAAAATAGCTTTTCGGAAAATAGCGTTTAACCGACTGCTCTAATTTTGATCAGATTTTGTGGAATGCTAGATCGTTAGCCACCCTGTGTCACTTAAAAAAAAGAAAACATTTAATTAGGGTAACTCTCCAACAAGGATTCGTCAAATCGGATTAAAACTTTAAGAATTGATAGTTAACATGACCCACATATGTAAAAACATAAACTTATTTACCAAGCCCATGGAGAATTCTCCGAAGCCATGAAAAACTAAATCGAACTGTTTAAGGAACTTAGCTTCATTTCAACACAGCACTTAAAAAAAGCTTTAATTTAAAACATTTGTGATGAAATCTTTGTAAATCTATCACGATTGTTCTTTTTTACCTACACATGGAGAAGAAGTTTGGTTTGATAACTATGGGACCCATGAGTTTGCTTAGTTTGCTTGCAGAAACAAAAACTACATACACAGTGTATAAAATACAAAATGTGGTTAGGGACCCTGTAGCATGAATATATGACATGCAACATGTGTTTTACAAATAATGTTGGTTAAACACGTGGTTGACACTCTCTAGTTATATATAAACTATACATCAAACTGCAGGTATATTTAAGGGCTACAACATAACCAAAGGAATAACTGGCGAAATCTCTATAAATGTGTGAATATTAATAATATTCATATTCGGTATTATTATTTTACATTTTTTATATATCAAAATATCAGTCGAAAGAGCATGGTTTAATTAGAAGATGGTGTAATTTTTAGGACTGTAGTCCCTCGTAAGGGGGTTTAACTTTTTACTTCCGTCTTCCGTTTTTCCGCGTTTTATATTTCTAGGTAAAGGAACTTGATGGTCTCATTGCTAAGCCTATTTTTTTCTTGTCGATAAGTCTGTAGATGCATCCGTCACGTTAACCAATCGACCACACTACCTTACATGAAGAGCATGGTGTCATTAGAAATTTGTGTAATTTCAAGAACTCTAGGACCACATAAAGATTTTAACTTTTCGTTTCCGTCTTCTGCCGTTCCGCGGTTTTAATTTTTATGTAATCAACTAAGGTAAAAAAAACTTTCTTTGTGTACGTTTAATTTTGTTAGCTCGGGTAAATTGTTGGTAAATGAAGTCGGTATTTTGACGACGGACTATACAGATATTCGCCTTTAACACCCCCAGGCATTAAAAGGGCAAAAATCCGTGTTTTATCCTGTGACGATTTACTTTAAATTAACTAGCACTCTTGAATGTTTTAATGCATAATTGTATCTATACTCTGTACTGTGGTCTAGGTTAGGACAGGTTACTAAATATACAAAAACAAGTTAAACTTCTGATAATGTATAATTGTGCCGAATTTACTTAAATCAGACATGTTAGGTCCCATGGTCCTGTGGATGAAATGTATACTGATCTACAGTCCAAAATTATATAAAAAATTATTATTGTTTTAGGTACTTTTTAGCAGATTGTTCTAAAATTGTGGAAGTGTCATTATGGAAGAATTAACGACGAGTTTAAAAAGCTACAAAGTTCAGCTCGCTCAAGTGGATGCTGCACTTGCTGGTGATGAAGAAAACGATGAACTTCTGAAACTGAAGCAAGATCTTGTTGAGGTAATTACTCTACCTGGATCTGTAGACATTAATTGTTTAAATAAATTACCACCCAGTATATGAAAAACTTTCATATCTAAAAACGGTTAGGTTATGTAAATGCCATTTATTGGTGTAGAGTGGTTCCAAACTGGGCACTCTAAGGTGTACCATTAACATTAGGTACTGTGGAATGCCACGAAATGTTGCAACACTTTGGTCCCTTTCGCAATTTGATCTGGTCCATGAAGTGCTGGCAGAAATTACAAGTTAGCGTGAACTGGTGAACATTAATGGGAATCTTTCCATTCTACAATAGCCAACGCCAGACTACGATATTTCTTATGCTGAAAAATGTCCTATAATCAACTGTTAAAACTAACATACTAATGAAATATATTTTTAATGGTGTGTGACTAAAGCCTTGCAGAACTATGTATTTAAAGGATACATTTCTTAGACATACATGCCTGTCTATATTTGTGCAATACAGTCATTAATCTAATAGAATGGAATTGATAAATTCTATCATTCTGAAAACTTTCTAATGTGTGGTTGGAAACCAAAAACGCTGTTGCCTTTAAATTCTACTTTGTTTAGATCACTAAAGTTAAAACAGTAGACACTTTTATTAAGTTTAAAACAACATATAGAAAATAAGTGTACTGTCGAATTACTATTATTACAGCTCACAAATAATCTCAACTACAATACAGTAACAGATAAAACGAAATATGCAAGCTGCATGTGCAGAAAAAGAATGAAATTTAAAAGATACATCCACTGTTTTTGTGTCTTAAATTTGATATTTGGCAAATGTGTATTTTTCTAACTAGCACTGTCAATCCAATTATTAATAACTGGCAGCATCTGCTTGTGTATATTAAGCATCATGTGATTCAACGTTTCTTGCGTTGCAATGGTTCTAAAGAAGGTTTGGAGGTTCACAAGGCACTTAACGCTCGGGCTCACAGGTCGTACCTGACAAAGTAAAAATCAATTTTTAGTTTGATAGATATGTAAGAAATTCTGACACGGTTTTAACAGTTAGTAAACATGGGAAAATTTAAAATCTATAATAAACGTCTTTTAAGGAACTGCTTTTCATGATCTTTAGACACGAAAAGTTTGCCAGACGTCGATTAGCTTAGTTCGTACATATTGATGTCGTAAAGGTTTTCTGGTAACTTCAATTACACTAAGCACCATTCACACATTGATTGTTTGATTATCCATGTATTATAAACAACAATTCACACATTGATTGTTGAACTTTATATTATTGCGTAATACAACCTAAATTATAATAAGTTTATAAGTAAGGAAAGTTAGTTACTATAAATCGAATGTTTGGTACCATGGCTATAATAGAGTATGTATAAATGAACAGTATCATTATAACGTATTAACCCCAATATAACATAATGATAAATAATGATATGCAACTATATGTGTTCGGCATAACAATGGGTAAGTGCATAAACGTTATTTTTACCGAACCCCAAGATGCAATATTATGTAAAGTTTCCCTGATAAAATAATGCGAATTTTTAGATTAAGGTTTTATATATATTGAACAAATTCGGTCAATTTTAACAAAATCTGCTTTATGTGGTGTCATCCTGGGTGGATTATATAGCTAGTATCACTCACTGTTATGGTCATCGTATGTTTTTCAGTATTTCTACCATATGCTTTCTTTAAACAAATATCTGGTGGTTTACCTGTGCTGAACACTATAATTTCTAGTAAGGCACGCTTTGACAGCTTGTGACAGCTTTGTCTTGTACCGTTACTGATGCACAAAAATAATTACTTTCTAAGTTTCTGCAATGTGTTTTGTTATATTTTGTTGCTAATATTTATGAATTCAGGTAATCCAGCTCACTGAAGATTTAATCGACAACGAAAATGCAGATGGACAAAGTTCGTCAAGAAAACCGAAGTTTGAATGGGGAATTGGAGACAAATGCTTGGCACTTAAAACTGACGAAGGAAAGTAAGTTAGTCTTATAAATCTAGTTAATAGATTTAACGATTTAGAAATATGGTGTTTTAGGCTATTAAGGGTTATTGTTCTTTCATAGGTATTATGAAGCTGTTGTAGAAGACATTCTCCCTGAAAGTGAAACTGTTGCAGTTTCTTTTTGTGAGAGTGGAAAATCAGATATTTGTCAAATTTCTGCTCTTAAACCTGCTATTGGAGGAAAGGCAGGCCCAGGATCGTTGCATTGGAAAAGTAAGAAAAATCATCTCAGGTAAATGCAGCTTTTTTAATTGTGATTGACACGTCTATTTTATATAAACTTTTGTGAAGCAATTATGGAAATCACATAATCCCACTGAGCTAAATGTACATAGTATTTTATGCACATTGCACTCCTATGTTGAATGTTAACAATCAAATCTCCATCTCCACCACAGCACACAACATTATTTGATCCGGGTTTATCATCCTACTATCACAGGAAAGAGGAAATCATAGCGCAAAGGGAATACAGAAAAAAGAGAAACCTAAAAAAGAAAATGCGGATAAAGGAAAAGGAGGCAGAATCTGAGATTTCGAAGAATAAATGGAAAGATTTCAACAAGAAGGTTTACTCCAAAACTTCAAAGGGAAAAGTGAGTAGACAACAAATTACTAGCATAGCATAAGTATAAATGTCTGGAGTAACACGCACATAATGCCAACCACTTATACTAATGTAAAAGTATATAATGTGAATCAACAACGATACACAAAATCACAGTATTTTATGTGCTGAACAGTATTTGTTTTTAGTTTTATATTTTTCCCCCTCTTCATTTACATAAAATCTTAGATTTGCTTAAGGAAACCAGATTCTTATCCGTACTAATCTTACTTCATAGGTAAAGAAGAGTATATTTGCGTCACCTGACGGTGTTGGTGGTAAAGTTGGTGTGGGTACATGTGGAGTTGCTGATAAACAGATGACCAAATTTGACCTCGGAGCTAAATATAATGCCCGTCATTTAGTACCAAGATGATGATTAGAAAGTAAGGATAAATTTTGCCAACTATTTTGTACAACTGGATCGGATTGCAGCGCCTCACAGATTCTCGTGATGTCCAGTTATGAGTCACGAGGATTGGTGGGGAAATTCTAAAAATACTGTATACAATTTTGAAAGTCTCATTTCCTTGTTTTTATATATGTGATTAATCTTGTTTTGTGATGAATTTAAATAAACCTGCTGTAGCACAGTGTTATTAAATTTTACCACTGATTAGGTGTTTTCTGAAACCTAACAACTCTTTACTATATAATCAAATTTAGAAGATATCGCTTTACAAAGGAAAAAAGAACCCAATATTCCACTTGATTTTTTTGGTTCGTTAGGTGAATTGCACAAGGATACAATCGGCTGGTTACAGTTTTGAACCTGCAACCCTGTGGTTAAAAGGCGTCGCACTAATTCACCAGGCAAATCAATCCAGACTGGTCCAACAGGACCGAGGTGCTGCGGATAAGCTGACTTACAATATCGCATCCGCTGTACCTTGTTCACACTTCGCTTTTATAAAAAAGTACGCATCACTGGTTGTAGTCCAACAACAAAGTTAGGATAGGATATTCATGTTTATCCCCGTGAATGGGAAAACCAAGGGGGTTATCACACGGGCAATCGTCAGATCACCTCGCGCCCATCGTCGGGTTACCGGAGCTATTGCAGTGTGTTGTTTATGATAGACACGTTCCTTCAATTTGGTAGAACCCATTTATCCGCTGGGTTCAGGCAATGTCCGTAGAGTGCCTTGCCCAAGGACACAACCGACTAGCTAGCGACTAGTTTCGCACCTGCAACCTTTCGATTGAAAGGCGACGCACTTAACCGCTAGACCACCGGGCGGACAAAAGTTCACGAGCCAAAGCAAGTCAAACTTCAAGGACCCATTGAAAAAATAGAAGATAAACAAATAAATCATCCAACCATAGAAAACTACTACAGCAGTGCAATTACCACAGGCCTAGCCTAATTGTACATCCGAAATTCTTATGTAAAATTTGGTCGCATATGGTATAAATTTACATGCAATGGAAATAGCTGCTTAATGTGTTTTTATATAAATCACTGTTAATGCTAATCTAGTGAAGTATCAATTGGTATATATATTTGTATAAAAAAAGACTAAGCAAAACCGTCTTCACAGTTAAATAAACGGTGAATGGGTTATAGAAGGGTTGTGCGCATTTATTGATTTTTAGACTGGCGGGCCAAGTGATCGAGCCGCCACTTACGTAGTTTGTCACTATTGATAAAAAACACATTAAACTAAGAAATACGGTAAGTTACTGCTTAAAACCAAAAAGCACCGTTGCGTTAAGCGACGCACAGATATGGCCGTAACATCACAATTTAGCTGTGATATCGGTAAAGTCGTGCAATATGTGAATAACCGCGGGCCAAAGTTTGCCCATGTCTAGGCAATACGGTACCCGATTTATAAAAACGAACACTAGTTATTGTTTATACGTGGAAAGAAATGCAATCTTTCGATGTCGTTTTGTTGTTTCCGTCGTAAATTGGGAATTGCCGGTCACACAGGTGACATTATTCTGTTGATCTTTGATGTTACCGCCTTGGTCGACACCGCGAATTATCGCGATGCCCCAACTTAGTTAAATCTCCATCCATCTAGTTTACTTTTTTTGGATACGAGCAGACTGACTAATTCCCGACCCACCAGTTTCTTTATATACAAACAAACGATCTGCATCATGTAGTTGATATACTTCAGGTCATCAGGTTTTTGAACGTTTTTGCATGTGGAAACATACTTTTAAATATAAATCCTTACAGCCGACGGGTTTTAGATTTGACAATGAGCTAATTGCGTGCATGTAGCCTACAAGGTACTTGGCGAATATCGCTAGAACCCAGTCGATTAATGGGTTGTTCTCAAATAAACGTCTAAATTTAGAGTCTAAATCACATCGCAACAGGTCTGGTAAACCGACAGCGAGCATGAGGTAATCTATTGCCTGTGTAATAACTCTCCGGCGTTTCCCATTAAATATAAAACATCAATATTTCATCCGGATTCTTTAGCTGAAAGGTTTCTTAGCTTTTTGGCCGCACTAATAATATATTAATTTAGCAATAATATTAACCCGGGAAGCGTTCGTTAAGGAACAGTTTTCGAACGGGCATGTTTTTGCGTTTCGTAACGATTACAAGTTTAGTCTATTAGTAATCAGCCCGTGTTTAACTTGCATGTTGATTTGTTCCGGCGATAAGCCATTAAAGCTAATATTTTGGACAATAACCAAATCAGAGAAATAGTAAATACCGTCTGCTGTCGCTTAGCCTTAGGGTATAAGTTGTTTAACTATTTCGGTACAATACTGAATGTGGGAACAACAAATTTGTTACCGGTTTTCTATGTGCAACTATTTTCCCAGTTAACATACATAATGGCTACTTTTAACAGATGGTGACAATTTCCTGTCGTTTCCCCCGTCCTTAGTTTGTATGTTAGAAAAGGAGTCACAAAACATTTCTAAATGTTCTTGTTGTCCATGGACCAGGCTTTTTCTCGGTAGACCACAGTGATTACCTCAAATTTGGAGCCATTCCGTACAACTTTTAAAAATAATGGGTTAAAAATTGGAGCAGGAACAAATATTTTACCATAATCAATATTTTGACACTACTGTTTCAATTTTGGACTATAAACAACTTATGGTGTTTTTTACAGAAGGTAAAGTAACCGGGAAAAAGCGTGAACGTTTATCACGGTTATCGTGGGTTAACACTACGCGTTTCTTTAGTTTAAGTAGAACCCATTAAAGCAGGGGTCGGCAACCTTTTCATAGTCGCGGGCCAAAACCAAACTTAACATGATCTCCGCGGGCCGTAATAAATTTCTTAACTCCACATCAACTTTTTGTACGTTTTAATAACATTTCAAGATTGCAAAATCAATTAGAAAATATATGTTTACTACCTAGTATTAGCCTATCTATCGTACAGGACTTTAGTTAGTAAAGAACACGATGCAAACACATAAAAAAGCAAAAGAGATGTATGTTGTGTCATAATGTACATGTCATAATATGTGTCATGACGTCAGAATGTCATAATATTATAATTGGATTGCTTCTACTCGTACTATTGCGTATGCCAACAAACACACACACTTATTGCTTTCTCTCAAAGCATTGTCTTTGTCTGCACGCACACATTCTCAATAGACACGGTCATCGCATTTTGTTATTATTGCCGCATAGATTGTTAAAATTCATCAAAATCTAAGATATGGTAGATGACAGAGTGGGCCGTATTCTATAATACTTCAGTAAGATGTCTCGGGCCGGATGATTTTGCTTGGCGGTCCGGATGTGGCCCGCGGGCCGTAGGTTGCCGACCCCTGCATTAAAGCATTGGGTTCAGCCGATGTCCGCAAAATGTCCTGCCAGATGCCTGCAAACCCTTACCACAACCAAATTGCCCATTGGTTTATTTGTTTATTCTTGTAGAATTAGTTACGTTGGAACTTCAATGAACGTGAGCTACACATACTTTTATGTTAACTTGTTAGATTTATTTATTAAGAAAATTAACATACACTCTATATATTAACACCAAAATTGCAAAACACTCCGATCAAGATTTTACAAAATTAACATTATATAAAATTATCTATAAGGAACTTCTGCTAAAATCGCTAACTACAATTTTGGCAACATTATGGAAAGTTGACATGACACCATCAAGTAGTGAGTGCAAAATGTTGAAATCAGCCTAGTATTCCAAAGTCACAGTTTTAGTTTTCAAGTATTCGTTTAAAGCATCCTCGCCTAAAGAAAAAAGAATTGTGAAGTAATACAGAAACAATTGATCCTCTAACTATTATATTTTTAAAAATATCACACTTACAAAAAATAGAATTATATTTAGTACTTACCAAGGTCCTTGCCGAACCCAGATTGTTTAAATCCTCCAAACGGAGCTGCAACATCAGTTTTGTTATAAGTGTTAACAAATACAGTGCCGGCATCAAGTTTTTCGGACACATAAAGTGCTTTGCTGATGTCCTTGGTGAAAACGCCAGATGCCAATCCATATTCGGTATTGTTTGCTCGCTTGAGAACTCCATCAACATCTCTGTGAGAATATATAATTTACCGACATTCATTTTTTAAGATGTGTCAACACTACAAAACAATAAATGAAAAATAGTAACTGACCCATCAGTGAATTTTGAGATGACCATTACAGGTCCAAATGATTCCTCTTTAGCCACATACATGTGATCTTGTACGTCAGTAACAACGCTTGGCATCATGAAAAGACCTGGCATGTCACATTGTTTACCACCGTATACCAAAGTGGCTCCTTCCTTTACAGCCACGTCACAATATTCAACCAATTTGTCTAAATGAGCCCTGTGGGAAATAATTAATTTATAGTAGACGCCGTTAATGTCGATCGTTTAACTGTATGTAGTTTTGGTCACAGGCGCAATCACAAAACTCTTTATCTGGAACTATATTCACTAACTGCCTTTTATACTGTTTCAAAATACAATGAATGTCCTTTATAATCAAACTTAAAAGTCGGAAAAAATTTAATAAACTTCGTGGGCGTTGTGTATGTCCATAATAGCTACTCCAGTCGAAAACAACATTAGAAAGTATGTCCTAAACAGGCTGTGCAATACTAAAATCTAAATAGAAAAAATTAACACCAATCAAGTTTGTGACGAGGGTTAAAATGCCATATATTTGTTTTAGTATAAATAATAAATTATCAAGTGCACTCGATTCAAATTGAAAAATTAAACCAACTTGTGATTTTGAGGTCCATGATCAGTACTAGCACTTAGCGGATCTCCAATTTTCATCTTCTTGATTTCTTCAATGATCCTCGCCACATATTCATCATGGATGGATTCCTCTACGAAGAGACGCCCTGCTGCAATGCAATTCTCACCTTTGTTGAAGAACACAGAGCTCATGCCCTGCACAGAATAATTGCTTTAAATCCACTGTTGTCACTAGAAACAACTTAATTCTCAAGATCTTGCATGAAAGTGGAAAATGACTGTGTATATAACAACCAAAATTGTACTTTTACGGAGATGTTTCATAAATTAGCTCTATTGCATTATTAAATAAGTCTGCAGGTGCGTTGCTATGTAATGTCACTAACATCCAATTTTATGAAGTTTGCTCCAAAATGTAATCACTTTATCCAAATATAAAATCGACAAGCTATAACTAAAGTCCATGCAACACTCACAAATCTGACAGCTTTATCCATGTCACAATCACTGAAAATAATAAGAGGAGACTTTCCTCCCAGCTCCAGTGATACCTTCTTTAGGTTGCTGACAGCAGCACTGGGATGATAAAGTATTTAAGAAACATTTTAGGTATCAGTAGACACACCCCTTTACTATTTTTATACAGTAGCAAGTAAAACATTCCATTAAAAGAAATTATTTCTAGATAATTATGTCTTGAACCTTTTCATGATCTGCTTTCCAATCGGAGTGGATCCAGTGAAACCAAGTTTTCTTATGTCAGGATGATCAGCCAAACGCTGCCCAATGTTGGAACCAGCACCTGGTAAAATGTTGATCACTCCCTTCGGAAAACCAGCCTTCACAACCAATTCCGCAAACTGTAAGATACAAGATGGTGTTTTAGAGGTGAGTTTTTAATATGAAAACCAACTACTTTTGTGTTAAACATAATCTGTGAATTGATTAACAATGTTACACTTTTGGGCAGGGTCTCGATAACCTGTAGTGAGCAGCTCTCATCGATATATATAAAATGCTTGTATTGACGTAAGCAGTATAAAATCACAAGTCAACCAAAACACAATGTAGTGGTCACATGTAAAAGCAAACAGGCGGTAAACTCTAACGGTTTTTGGCGGGTAAGATAACGAACGATAAATGCGACAGGTCAAAGAGTTGATTGTCCTCAAGCAATCAGCGCACGCACCAAAAACACGTATCAAGATAAAACATGTAACAAAAATTGTTAATTTGCGAGAATACACACTTGGTAAAAAAGATGTTGATTCAGAAACAATTCCAGCACAATGAACAGAACAGGTATTAACCGAAACCACTTCACTTAGCTTTAAAATTACCTTCAGTGCAGTAAGTGGGGTAACTTGAGCAGGTTTCAACACCATGGTATTGCCGGCAGCTAAGCAAGACGCCATTTTCCAAGCCAACATCATAAGCGGATAGTTCCATGGTATTACTATCGCACAAACACTGGAATGTGATACTTGATTAATATGCTTGGGTGAAAAAAGAAACCGAAGCCTTATTTTCAAAAATATGTTTGTTCAGGCGCAATCAGTATTATTATACCTTAAATTACATATTTAGAACTTAGTTCGACAATTATTTACATTGATAAACATTTTAACAAATAGTACATTTAAATTGATTTCATACCCAATTGGCTCTCGCTTTGTGTAAGTGAGGTTTCTGTTGGGGCTTGCTTGATTGATTGGTATTGTCTTACCATGTATTTTATCGCACCATCCAGCATAATACCTGTAAAGGGATTACAGTACATTGGTTATTCTTTCTTCCAACTGTTAGCACAGCAGCCACTCAACCTGAATGTTTGGATAGACATTCCCACGTGGGTTTTAAGAGCTAAAGTATACACAGCTCCCGAGTCGATGGATTCGATGGTGGCCAGCTCCTCTTGGTGTTCTTCCATGAGGTCAGCCAGCTTGAACATGAGCTGTCCGCGGTCCCGAGGGTTGATAGTGGACCATGGTCCCACCTCAAATGCTTCCTTGGCAGCTTCAACAGCCTCATCCACATCCTCAACTGTGGCTTTTGATACTTTGCAGATCACCTACATGAAAGAAATACTTGAAATACACGATCCAGGAGGCCAATATAAGAATACAAGCAGCTAAATGCTGAAATTTGTTTTTAAAAACTCCATATTTTATTTAACCTTACCTTTTTTACACATTTTAAAGTTAAACAATGGATTTAAGTTTTACACTAAATGAACTTTATTATACATCTACCAGTAACTTATATTACTAGAAAGCCTTTTGGCAAACTTACATCTAAACAAATTTTGGAATAGGTATTATTTTTTTTCGTGCACATTAAGTTGAGAAACTTACGGATTCATCAGCTGGGTTGATCGTGTTGTATTCATCATTGTTGGACGAATCAACAAATTCATTGTTGATAAACAGTTGATGAGGCATCTTTAACAATTTTCCGTTGACCGTCTTTTCAGCATAATCAACGTCAAGTTCTTCTTCTACTTCCAACCCACGAGAAACACGCACCACCTTGATTAGTCGAAAAATAATTTATTTCTTATGTCTTATACACCACCATCTGTACAAGGCCAGTATTGCATGTCCAAAGGAAGACACTTTGTAAAAGAGATGAGTATTTGGTCTGGTAGTTAATAATCAATATAGCCAATTAACTTTACAGTTATGTGTCTATGGGGAGTACTTCTACCTAGCCAGTACTACAAATTAAACTTATCCACGGTAACAGCTGAACCATAGAAATTACACTAACAAACAAAACTCAGTTCTATGTATGGAAAAGAGATAATTGTACAATGTACACTTTATACGGACAAATTGTAGGCGAATCAATACCATACCTTTTGAACAAATGCTCCAAAAGTGGTATTCATGTAAACATCCTCACTTTTTAAAACAACTTCCACTGCTTGTTTGATTTCTTCAACAAGTCTGTATAAAGAATAACTGTGTGAATTATGTTTAAAAAACAGGTTACTTAGTTAAAGCATTTAAGTAAAACAATATTTTACAAATAATTTACTGCCTATTTGATGATTTTCAAAATCATTTTGTTTTAAAATGTATATTTTTACCATTGCATAATTTTAAAACCACTTAAAGTTAACACCTAAAACTTATCATTTTTCATTGTGCTAAACAGTTAGTTTAAAGTAATATTGAGTAAAAATTGTAAACAAGAAAAATTTTTTTTATTTTATTTTAATATATAAATTTATAATGAAATAATGCTTTATAATAAAAACTCATATCAAACAGTGGCTAAAGTATTTGTTTAATTTTAAATTAAAAAAATATGCCTGTATATAATCAATATGTTTTGTTATGCTATTAATTCGACTCTTTAGTTGCATCAATGGCTGAAATTGTAGTTTCTCATGATTACTCAAGAGTTGGAGAGAAAATGTTTATATTATGTGGTTACTGGTTATACAATTTAGTTTATAACCTAGCTTTTATATATAACCCAACCCCCAAAAAGATGTAAAATTATTATAAAAAGTTGACTTTTCACCTTACAACATCCATTGAACCAGCACCAGATTTAAAGAAATCTGTCTCATCCTCAATAGCCTTGTTCAGTATACCCCACCATGCCGATGAAATCTTTTCCTTCATGATCAACTCATCTGCATCAAGCTCCAAACTCTCAGAAGCATCCGCTTGTCCAAATTTTGAGGCAGGAACCATTTTTCCATCAGAGTATTGAATGTTCTTAACATTAATCTGCACCAATATATAAAAGAAATAAGAAAAAAAATAATCTTTAAATAAGAGGTGCCTAATATGCCCTAGTTCTATTTAAGCTATGTACCTATGTCATATAAATTCATGAACAAACATTTTTATCATTTACCGCATTTCCACCATCTTTTTAAGACTGTAATAACTATTAGACCTATAATAAACTTCTAAACTTTACCTTTTTCCCATCATTTCCATAGAGAAGCAGACCATTTTTGTGCACAATACCAGGTTGCGACATTCCTTTCACTTGCACATGTTCTCCAGTTGGTAACTTGCTTCTATGCATACTTGAACCATACAGCTGTACCTTCTGCATTTAACAAAAACAGCATTGAGCAGGACTTTAAATTGTTCAAGAGGTTTGTATTTTGATACATTAATGGTCATATATGCAATGTAAAAATAATGATAAATAAGTCATATATGCCCTGTAAAAATAAATATAAATAAGAACTACTTGTGTTAACAAACCTCATCATTTATTACTGTCCAGGCACCGGGAACCTTGTCATTTCCCCTGATAAAGTTATGCAGGTTGATAGCGGGTTGGTCCCATTTGATTTGGGCTGTTGAATGTTTCATAATACCTTCGTATGTTGCACCTTCCTCAGGTTGAATTATACTTGGTGCTTTGCCATCAGCGATTAGTTGAACAGCTTCACCCTGGTGATTATAAATTTATAATTAAACACAATATGTACAAATATAAAGTTAAATAGTTAAATAAACAGCAAGGCTCGTTCCAAACAATTTCATATTTAAAATAATGGGTCGACTAGGAAACAGTAATATATGTGGAAAATGTTCATAAAGCAAAAATATAAAATAAAATTAACCATTGCTTTAATTCCTTCAGGGTATAGGAAGCGATTGTATATATCATCAACAGTGTCGTTTGCTTTGACATCACAATCACGCTGAAGTAAAATCGGGCCGGTATCTAATCCATCATCTGCCCAGAAAATTGTAAAACCAGCCTTTTTGTCACCGGACATCAATGTCCTAAAAAAAATTAAAATAACTAGGCTGTTTGTCACAAGCATGATTTTGTTACAACAAAATTTTCAAGAAAATGAATATAGTATAAATAAAGAACTAACGAAGGATTATGGGTTGCCAGGTGCAAAGTATATACAACCATTTTAGCTACATTCTGGTATACGGAACCAAGAGGAATCTATAAGTGAATAAATGCAGTAACAATTAAATCAACAGATTATGACAAATGCTTAA
This sequence comes from Ciona savignyi, assembly GCA_000149265.1. Taxonomy (NCBI): domain Eukaryota; kingdom Metazoa; phylum Chordata; class Ascidiacea; order Phlebobranchia; family Cionidae; genus Ciona; species Ciona savignyi. The sequence continues at coordinate 111,531 of CH003212.1, forward strand.
TTCTTTCAAGTATTCAAGAGTTTGTGCTGCCAAATGTGTTTTTGTAACAAGATTCCTAGTCTCAACTTCTCATTGGAGCCATCTCTACTACTCCAACGTATCCTTTTAGGAAATTATAGAAAATGCAAAACCATTTATTTTTTACTTGCCAGTTAATTGCAGAGGCACCTCTGTGCCTTGGTAGTAATGAAGGGTGGTAAATGATTGAACCATTTTTCGGGTGGTTAATCACATCCATAGGTATAAATTGTGAACAGAATGGCATCACATTCAACTCTGCACCACATGCAGCATATTGCTCCACTACTTCTGGGATTGGATTGCCTTTTAATCGCCAGCGTTTAAACTTAAACACTGGGACACCATCTTGGCTTGCAGAAACAGCTAAAAGAAACACAAATTTACATGAAACAACAATAACCAAGTTTATCTAAATATTAAATTGTAGATGCAGATTATGTTAGTGCAAACAGAAACTCCCATTAGTCCAGAAACTACCAGTGGTGAAAAACACAGTTGCAGTTTTATGAGGCACTTATGGTCAAATGCAGAAGGTTCCAAACAAACGTTCTGTCCAAAAAGAGCCTAATTAGCACATTTTCTACTATTGTTTATTCATTAGAATTCCACTAATAAGTAGATTTTTTTTGTCGTAAGTGTATGAAATGATGTTTTTTTCCCAGCACTGGGGTCTACCATCTAAGCAATTCTGTCTTGTTGTGTGTCTGTAACCAAAGATTAGAGTGTGGAGAATATTATAAATTTTAACATCATTGGTAACTTTAGTTCCACTATCACAAGAGTTCTGTTCAGTTTTTTTGTCAATTCACCCTTTTCCTAACAGAAATGGCTTATCGTATTCTTATGCACGAAAAATATAAATTAACTAGTTGCTGACAGTACCTACCTAAAGGATCTTGTTTTCCACCAACATCTGGGATAGTGAACACACCAACAACTTTATGTCCATTTTTCCGTAAAATGTTGTATGTGTCTGCACCAAACATGGACTGTCCAATTATGGCTATCTTCATTTTGTTGGCCCAATACTCCTGAGAACCCAAATTACGAGTTAATGTTGTTGTATGTAACAACTAGAAACAGGTATGAGAAATATGACAATAGCGTAAGCAGAAACGATCTGGTGACAAACGCACACATCATAAATAGAATATTCATGTTTATCTCCGTTAATGGAAAAACCAAGAGGGTTAACACATGGGCAATCGTCAGATCACCTCTTGCCCAGCGTCCGGTTGCCGGAGCTATTGCAGTGTGTTGTATATGATATAGATATGTCCTTCAATTTCGTGTACCCATTTATCCGCTAGGTTCAGGCAATTTCGGTTTAGTGCTTTGTCCAAGGACACAACCGAGTAGCTATCGACCAGTTCAGAACCTGCAACCTTTTGGTTGAAAGGCTTCACACTAAACCGTCACATTAACCGGTCGAATAAATATACCCTTTTTGTAATTTTGGAGCAAAACATTTGGTTTTACAGGTTGTGACCAATGTTGTTAATGTTGTGCATGCACCTTTAATTGATTTCTTCTTAAAACTGACTATACTTCATACCAGAGTAACACAAACTCTAATTCTGCATGACTGTCATACAACTTATATAATGGCACATGAATATCAAGAACAGAAATATATTTATTATATAAGATTAAAAGTATCTCACCTTTGTCGTTGAAAAGAGGCGCTTTGGTAGCAAGGCTGATCTCCACATCATTATAAGAAAGACGTGTTATATTTATTTAGCGGAAACGAACGAAAAAGGCTTGCAACTCAACAACTATTTGTTTCAGGTCCACAACCACAATCCATGTGCCACAAATGCAGTACTAAGAGTCTGCTAAAGAAAATGTTGACTCAGCTTTTTTCTGTCAATTACCTTGGTTAACTTTATGAACAGGACAAAGTTGGTAGGCCTACTATATACGATAAAACTATTATTCACATGGGTTAGGATAAACATGTCGCTACCCGGGACTGTAACTTTTTACCCGGGCAATTAGTAGCTTTTGGGGCCGAAAGCCCCAGACTATAAGTAGCTTATCAATTAACATCAGATTACAATTTGACGATTAGGGGAAACACTTTGGGTAAAGACGCTGGGGCATTGTTTTCCTAAAGGTTAATTTATTTATCGAGGTGACACCTAATTTCTCACAGCTTTCTTCGCTGTAAGAGTAGCTCTTATTGCCTTGCAGATTTCTGTGCGCTGAACCGTGCAAAATACGGAATGGAAATTTACCAGTCAACATTTTTTCAAGCGATAGTCAAGTTTTTCACGCTTGGCAGGCAAGTAAACGCGGTCACTGTAACGTAAAACATACAGGAACATGATGGTTTTGCTTAACCTTACAGGTTATTAAACATGCATGGTTAATGTTTTAGCTTGGAATGTTTAAAAGCAATGGTTACTAGTCATTTGTCAGGGCTAAAATCTAAATGGAACTCATTTGGTTTACAAATGGTGATATATGGATATCCGTATACTACAGCGTTTGTAAACTACAAATATTTTTTACTTAGCCAAAAATGGCCAATGCCAATAAAATTCACATCAAAGTTATTAAATTTATGTTTAAATGTTCAATAAAACTAAGTCTTCAAGACGCTGCTCAAGCTAGTGCATATATTCTCTATCATCGTTTCTTTCAAGTTAGCTCGGCAAAAGAATATGATCCATATACAATAGCTGCAACATCAATATATCTTGCCACTAAAGTGGAAGAGCAGCACACAAGATTGCGGGATATTGTTAATGTGTGCCACAGAACAAGACATCCAGATTTAAAGCTGTTGGAACTTGACACAGAGTTTTGGAGCTTGAGAGACACAATAGCATCATGCGAGTTGCTCATGTTGCGGGTGTTAAAATTTGATGTGACCTATGTCCATCCTCATAAATACCTGCTACACTACCTGAAGTCCTTATCACAGTTATTTACCAGGACGGAATGGTTGAAAACAATGGTTTGTGACGTTTCATGGTCGCTTTTGAATGATAGCTATGTTTCAAACACGTGCTTAAAATACCGACCTGAATTATATGCTATTTCAATAATTGACTTGGCTCTAAAAATATGCAAAGTTGAGGTTCCTTTCAGTGAACAAGCTGACAAGAAGTGGTTTAAAGTATTTTACGAAGAAACGACACAAGAGACTGTACGACAAGCGCAATCAGACATTGTAAAAGCCATAAACAATGCAAATGAAATCAATATGTAAATGATTTAATATTATATCACTTTGATTGAAAATTCTGACATGCTACCAGTTCTTTTGTATGTTCATATTAATATTCACTCTTACATTCTACCAAAAAGAGTTGTTTTGTATTTCATATGAATACCCTGTAATGCCGACGGTATTCGGAACTATATATTAAGGTGCCATAAAGAATATTCTAATGTTTATGTGCTGATATTCAACACAGAAATACAGCATTTCTTTCCACAAACATCAGACACTAAAGTCAAAGCTGCCCATACTTTTGAAAGAAACATAGAATTGACCGCAATTGTGCCATTTCCAGATTCCGAATCAAAGTATTTTAGTTCCGGATCATGTCCCACTCCAACCTGAAAAATAAAAGTTAACCAACTTCGTATAACAGCTTTAGCATCAAACCCTAAAACTAAATTTCCAATAACTAGTGTCTTATTTCCAATAAGGAAAAACGGCAAAACTACAGTAGTTAAAACACGTCAGTGAATATACACATTACAAATTAAGGAAATAAAAAAAACGATGTGGCCGTTAAACCTTGCATTAATAAAAATAAATTTCAACGAAACAATTTAAATCAAAATTAACTAATTAAACTTGATGTTATTTTAGCCTTGAGTAAAAGTGTGCAAGCGCGACCCAGTACTGGGGAGATAGCCGGCTATGGAATTAGATATTCTGTTATATGATAAATAAAATAATCTGTATAAATATAATTCTCAAACCATTCCGTATAAGTTTAACATGGCTGAGTAGATTGTTCTTTCCATGTCGCCATGATCGCAAGACACCAAATCATTATCAAATATTCTGGATTAAAAATACAATGGCTAAAATTTGTCACTGCTAAAAAGAGTTATTTTATCGACTGATACTTACAATCGGAAAGTAAAAGAACAAATATGATTTGTCTTGTTTTTCTTCATATGATTGGCAGAGACTTTAGTAGAGCAACTTTGTTCAGTCAAATGAAGATATTACACAGGGGTATATTTAGCAAACACTGTGATGTAAAAAATATGTTTAAGCTCTAAAAAGTTTGGAAAAGGGACAAATAATTGTTTTGTGTGTTTTTGCATAAAACTCATTGTAGGGGTGTTTTTTTCGTTTTCCTTTAGAAATGATTATTAATCGAATTAAAACTTTTACATATGTTTACATTCTATAGGATTAAAATGTGCAAGAGCTGGCTTAAGTTGAAACTTAGTAAATCTTAAGGATATGTTGGTAACTTGCTGCTGCACTTCATTATACAAAAAAACAGGGGAAATTCTTAATATCTACAAAACTGTAAAAAAGAAACCTGTTTTTCGGCATTGTTTGGATGAACTATATGAATGAACATAAAGGAACAGTAACTATACAAACAGAACATAATTAAAATGTGTAGTAGTACATTTTCGGTATGTATTATCAGGGGAAATCTTGATAGACCTTCGCTGAAACTACAAAAAAATAGTTTGCACTGCCGTCCGCCGATTGTTAGCCATATCTCATGACTGGATGGACAATTTTCCACATAATTTAAGAAACATGCAAATGTATAAGTAATGTATAATAAAAATTAATATTTAAACCTGAGAAATCCGGAACACATAAAATACATAGGTAATTATAATGCACTACAGCGACCTGTATAAACAGCTGTACAGTTAAAATCAACATAAATCAATCAAGAATTTTAGGTATAAAAAATAATATGAGGCCACCGTAAAAATGCACTGGTAATGGTTTTTGTATCTATCTTTCAATTCAATTTATTTTTCAAATAATAACATACATTCGGCGATAATTAATAAACAAACAATGGAAACCAACAAATAACCAAATGCAGTAATGAAATATCTATACCATACATTTGCACTTAATGCAGTGAAAGATCCAAAGATAAACTAGTCAAACTACATTAAGTTTATATATATGTATGCTGTGTGTAATATTGCTTGAGGTTAGTTAATATGCTATAATATAATTGAGGTGCAAGGTTTGATGTGGAATAAATAAATATATACGAATATAGGGAGAGAAAAAATAAGCAAATGGCTTCAGAAAAGTACAGTAGGTAATGGCATTACAATGGATAATTAATATAAAACAATATTTACAATTTCAGCTATATACAATATATATCAAAGCACAAAATTCATCATTTATGTACAGATGTATATTTTAGAAATGATTTCGTAGTTTTAAATCATTAACTTTATTATAAGCTTAAACGAAATTATAACGAAACATAATATCTGCAATAAAGAAATAAGTACAAATAAGTGCGAACGTAAATAAGTCACCATGCTAACACAATCGAGCTGACTGCAGGTTAGAAGTCGCACAGCACAACATAAAGGGAAATAAAGCAAGGCGTGTAATTAACGTGAGCGCGCAGCGGCAATGTTAATTATTACAATTCACGTCATTTTCCCATCCTTTAAATCAGGAACACAAACATAACATCATTTTAAATCAGGAATACAATACATAAGTTCAGTATCTCGCCGGTGGTACACCTTTATTAACACGAGACGAACGCCTTAAAACAATCTCATTGTCCATCCCAGTAGTTTCAGAGTCGCCCGATGCAAGGGATCGATCCAAATCATTTGTTTCTGTATTTACAACAGATTCATTAAAGTGGGGTGCATCGCCCGCTTCTCGCTCAGGGTTTGTACATGGTTGTATAGGGTCGTCAATGTTAGCGTGTTCAAAACAGTTACTTTGTGGACAGGGAGCAAGATCACGCAAAGAAACGGTGGCCTCACGACCATTTGGAAATCGCACGTTTGCGTAAGTAGGGTTGATTCCAATCAGTTCAACCTCATCCGTTTAAGGATCACTTTTGTGTGTACGTACGAACCGTCGAAGATGAACCGTTCCAGGTACCGTCATCCATGAGGGAATAGATGTACCTGTGAAAGAACGACGCTGGAAATTAAAGAAACGCTCGTGGGGCGTTGAGTTGGTAGCAGTACAAACAAGTGACCTGATCGAATGAAGTGCGTCAGCTAAAACAGATTCCCATTCTGACAGTGGTAATAAATGAGTTCTTACTGCCAACTGGATGGTTTTCCACACGGTACCAACTGTTTTCTCCGCTTGGCCATTTCCCGATGGATGGTATATGCTTGACTTACTGGAAGCAATGCCTCTTTGTATAAGATAGTTCCTAAACCCGGTTGATGCGAATGCTGGGCCGTTGTCGGAGTGAATGAAGCCAGGCATCCCACATAGTGCGAAGAGCTTGTCCATACACTGTATAACAGTCGAGGTTGTCATGTCTTTGCAAGGAAATGCAAAAGGAAAACGAGAAAATTCGTCGACAACAATCAATAAGTATTTATTTTGGGTTGTAGATTGCAATGGGCCTTTAAAATCAATACTTATGCGTTCCATAGGTTGTGTTGCTTTAATAAGTGTTCCTTCTGCCTGACGGTAAAATTGTGACTTCACTTCTGCACAAATTTTACAAGCTGAAGTCACTCGTTTAACTTCCGTCATGGAAAACGGCAAGTTTTTCATTCGTACGAAATGCATCATTCTTGACACACCTGGATGGCATAAATTGTTGTGCAGAAGTTCTAGATTAGACGAGGGTGACACAGATGAGACGAATGCTCTTGTGAATGAATCGGGTCCAACATTCTGCTGACCGGGGCGATATTTTATATCATAGGAGAAGGAAGCCAACTCCATGCGCCATTGTTGCACCTTGGTGCTCTTGATCTTAAAACGACGACGATTATCTAACATAAACGCTACAGAACGTTGATCAGTTATTAGTGTAAACTTACGTCTGTGTAATAAGTGCGACCACTTCCTGATTGCTTCTACGATGGCAGTTGCCTCCTTTTTGTAAGCGGGATAGAGAGTTTCACTCCCTTGCAGTGTCCGAGACATGAAAGCGACAGGGCGGCCACCTTGATTTAACGTAGCGGACACAGCGATGTCGGAAGCATCGCACTCAACGACAAACGGGACATTCTCGTCGATTGATTTTAACCCCGCATTTTCCAATTCCTCCTTCAACAACTCAAAGGCTGCTAGCGCATCAGGTGATAGGGGGAAGTTAGTTGCTTTTGCGAGTGGTCGAATTTTATCCGCAAAACAGCTAATCCACTTTGCGTAGTATGCAAACATTCCCAAAACTCTGCGAAGTGAACGAAAATCACTTGGTGGTGGAAATTCTTTTAAAGGGCGCATTCTTTCTGGATCAGGCTTCACGATACCATTTCCAACAACATAACCGAGGATTTGTATATGCACGGTACAGCAGTAATGGTTTTCGATTCATTTAATGTAAGGTTCCTTCGGCGTACAGCTTTTAGAAACGTTTCTACATTACGGTCGTGCTCCTCCTTGTTACGTCCAGCAACAGTAACATTGTCCAAGTAAGGAAATGTGTCTTTTAAGTTTTCTTCTTAAACAAACTCTGAAATTTTCCGTTGGAAAACGGAAACGCCGTTTTTGACACCAAATGGGATTCGGGTAAATTCATACAACTCCCCGTTAGCTTCGAATCCTGTGTATTTGAACTTAGATTGGATAATCGGAATCTGGTGGTATGCACTTTTCAGATCAAAGGTGCTAAAGACGCTATAGCTAGCCAGCTCGTTGACCATATCATCTATCCGGGGAAGCGGATAAGCATCTAATTCCGTATATATATTAATAGTTTGTGAATAGTCTATGCACAAACGATTCTTGTGGTGGTTTGATGTATCTTTAACAACCACCACCTGTGCCCGCCATGGAGATGAGCTCCGTTGAATAATTCCTTCCTTCAGTAACTTGTCGATGTTTTCCTTAATGAATGCTTTGTCTTCCGCACTGAAACGTCGAGGTTTTGTAGCGATTGGCTTGATCCGAGGTGAAAGATATGAAAATAATGAAGCTTCTTTGGTTATTGCGGCTGTGAGCGCACACATTTGGTTACTTGGCACTACCAAATCGGATAGCTGACCACCCAATTCAAAAATCAAGCGTTCATGCTGACTTTGAAAATCGAGCCCGAGGATTACGTCACTACAGAGATCATTAAAAACATTTAACTTTGTTGATATATATTCAACATCGTTGATGGCGACGTTAACCAGGCAGAATCCACTTGATTTGATTTTCATAGCAGATGACGCCATTTGTATCTGGTGAGTGGATGGGTAGACATTCAGCTTTAGTTTTGAAAGTAATGACGAATTGATGTAACTTTCAGAACTTCCGGAGTCTATCAATGCGGTAAGACTATTACCGTTAACCGAAACCTTCAGAGATGCTTTTAGTAAGCTAGCTGGACATGCGGCAGCAGTTGAACACAAAGACGGGGAGCATGAAGTCATAGCTGCAGCTGAATGATCAGTTATTCTTTGATGTCTATTATTTACAAGTGCCTGGGTAGAACGACACACAGGCGAAAAATGTCCACTCTTTCCACACGAATGACAGATTGCATTACGAGCCGGGCAGCGTCTGCGATCATGATAAGGATTACCGCAAAAGTAGCACTTTCTTGACCTGGATATTGCACCTAAGGCCTCCGACCTCAAAATAGTTTTAGAATCAAAGGTATCTTTGTCTGGGGGTGCCGCAGCCGCCACATCCCTACGAGGCAGATAGGCAGCAGAGTGTTCTTGTGCCATAGACAATGAACTAGCCACGTCGAATGCTTGTTCCAGCGCCAATTCTTGGTTTTCTAACAGTCGCTGACGGATTTGATGGGAAGTTAGCCCATTTATGAATGCATCGCGCACTAGCTCCCTTCGGTACTCTTCCGCCGTAACATCTTTGAAACCACAGTCTTTGCTGAGGAGATGTAATGATTGCAAGAAATCCCGCAGAGACTCCTCTGATTTTTGCGTGCGTGTTGCTAGCAGATGGCGGGCAAAAATAATGTTCGGAGATTTTATGTAGATGCTTTTGAGTTTTGCAATTGCATCGTCATATGTTGTACAATCTTCTATATGCACTCATACACATCCGCACTGACATACGCGATCAATGTCGTCAGCTTATTCAGAGGTTCTAGGTTTTGCGCTCCTGCCAGCCGCGAACATTTTTCTAGAAAGTCTGAGAAGACTTTCAACCAGTGCTTCAGCTGCTTTGCTGCCTTCGGTGAGTTTGGGTCTGCATCACACCGCATAGGTTTCAGTACGTCGGGTAATGAAGACATTCCCGGTAGAGTTATAATTTCGTTTAATTGAAATGATTTCGTAGTTTTAAATCATTAACTTTATTATAAGCTTAAACGAAATTATAACGAAACATAATATCTGCAATAAAGAAATAAGTACAAATAAGTGCGAACGTAAATAAGTCACCATGCTAACACAATCGAGCTGACTGCAGGTTAGAAGTCGCACAGCACAACATAAAGGGAAATAAAGCAAGGCGTGTAATTAACGTGAGCGCGCAGCGGCAATGTTAATTATTACAATTCACGTCAATATGCAGTATTGACAATTGCCATATATACATAAAACATTTTTTTAAGAAACTGTTTATATTATTATTTTATAGGAATCAATTAGAAGTTGTTTGTATCTAAGTTTTAGTAAATTAAGTGAACACGTTTTATAGTTGCTAGGTATTTCCCCCCAAATTTTTACACCTTGTATTATCAATGAATTTTGACCTAGTTTGGTTTTAGCTCTGGGCAAAAAGTAGTTCAAATTTTTTGCATGCCTTGTGTTGTGGTCATGACGAGAAGCAAGTGGTGCAAAATAGCTGGATTTACCCCATACCTTATCTACCTATTTTCGAGAATACAAAAAAACTGAACCCAACTCTAACCACTGAGCTGTCTTGTGTAAGATATATCTACCAATGATTTGTTAACTTTGTTTACATGCTTTCTTGATGTCTGTGCTAAACCATTATAATTTGCATCATATATGTTGAAAGTAATAATGGGCGATTGTGTTGAAATCGCCTAGACTAGACCGCATGGCATAGGTTTCTTATTTTCCGAATTACAGTATGTGCTAAAAAAAACTGTAGTGTACGATTTTCTTCTGCTTTAACGCACAATTAAAAACGGTACCTCTAAATACTACAGGACCGCTTGGAGCGCTTAAATCGCTTGGATCGCTTACTATGCTTTGTAATTACAAAAGCCATGATAGTAATGTTAGGGTTGGGGTTAAAGTTAGTTCTGGGGTTGAGATTAGTGTTTGGGACAGGGTTAGAATTACTTTCCATAGCAATATAAGTGATAGGATAGGATAGGATATTCATGTTTATCCCCGTGAATGGGAAAACCTAGGGGGTTATCACACGGGCAATCGTCAGATCACCTCGCGCCCATCGTCGGGTTACCGGAGCTATTGCAGTGTGTTGTATATGATAGACACGTTCCTTCAATTTGGTAGAACCCATTAATCCGCTGGGTTCAGGCAATGTCCGTAAAGTGCCTTGCCCAAGGACACAATCGACTACCTAGCGACCAGTTTTGCACCTGCAACCTTTCGATTGAAAGGCGACGCACTTAACCGCTCGACCACCGGGCGGGACAAAGCGATCCAAGCGCTCCAAGCGGTCCTGTAGTATTTAGAGGCACCCAATTAAAAATACACTACTATTACAAGTATGAAATAGCTCGAAAAGTAAATACAAAATAATCAGATAAGTAATTTCAATACGAACGAAAAAATGTGTACGACCCAACTTATATTTAAAAACTTTTCCGGGAAATCCCCACAAATTCTTATTAACACTGCATATAAAAAAAAACAAAACTAGAGAGTGTCAACCACGTGTTTAACCACCACTATTTGTAAAACACATTTTGTGTGCCATATATTCATGCTAAAGGGTCCCTTGTAACCACAATTTGTATCTTATACACCAAGTATGTAGTTTGTTTTTGCAAGCATAAACGCATGGGTCCTATAGTTATCAAACCAAAACAGCTCGATTTAGTTTTTCAAGGCTTCGGGGAATCCTGTCCTTTTATTTTTTTAAGCGTTAAATCAGTGGCTAATGCTTTTACATTCCACCATATCTGATTCAAATTGGAGCAGCCGTTCAAGCGCTATGCTAAAAAAAACTATTTTTAGAAAAAAATACGGTTTTGGTTTTTAACGTCTCAGGGGAATTTCCCTAAATTTATCACCCACAATTTTGAAGTCTTCATGTATAAACCAATTTGTTCTAACAAACGACAATTTTTTATTGCGATTCCATTACTCCTTTTGGTAGATGTCGAGGCGACATGGCATGCCTGTCACAATCATTATTTGAGGACAAAATATTATTTTTAAGGGTATTTCCCTAGGTATTTTTTTTTATTTTTTCCCATTGTTAAATCAGTGGTTGGTGCACTTACATTTCACCAAATCTTATTAAAATTGGACCAGTCGTTTAAGCGCCATGCTCTAAAAACCAATTTTTTAAGGAAAAATTACCGTTTTGGTTTTTAACGTCCCAGGGGAATTCCCCTGGATTTATCACCCAAAATTTTGGTTTCTGCATATCTAGACCATGTTGCCTAACAAAAGACAAATTTTTATTGCGATTCCATTACTCCTTTTGGTAGATGTCGGGGCGACATGGCATGCCCTTCACAATTATGATTTGAGAACATAATCTTATTTTTAAGGGTATTTCTCTAGGTAATTTTTTTTATTTTTTTTAATTGTTAAATCAGTGGTTGGTGCACTTACATTCCACCAAATCTTATTAAAATTGGACCAGTCGTTTAAGCGCTTTGCTCCAAAAACCAATTTTGAAGGAAAAATTACCGTTTTGGTTTTTAGCGTCCCAGGGGAATTCCCCTAAATTTATCACCGAAAATTTTGGTTTCTGCATATCAAGACCATGTTGTCAAACAAATGATAAAGTTTCATTGCGATCCCATTATTCCTTCTGGTAAAGTACCGCTGAATTTGGAAAAGTGTTTTCAAGGTAACAATGTCCACTTGTTTTATTAAAGGGGCCACACAGCCTCTAAGCCAAATCGTCTAAAGCAGGGGTGCTCATTAAGTCGATCGCGATCTACCGGTTGATCGCGAAGGTGGTACTGGTCGATCGCGGCGTGACATTAAAAAATTATCATTCTAGCTTCAATGTTGTCACTTGATTGATATACAGGGCAGCCATTCAGATGACAACTGAATGTTGCCGTTCGGGTGACCAATCAAATCAAACAACGGCTCTAAGTACAGCAAAACTTGCCGAAAGCGCCGCTCTTTCGCCTTTGCATTTTTGTAGTGGGTAGATCATTTTGACTCGGTCATTTTAAAAGTAGCTCGCATGCTGAAAAAGTGTGAGCACCCCTGGTCTAAAGGCACCAAAAAACTGAAAAGGTTGGAAACCAGCATCTAAAAGAGTTTGGAAAACGTGTAGACCTGCCCCTGACGCCACAAACTTGTTTACGCGCTACAATCGTAAATAAAGCGGATTCCTGTGATGTCGTGCGATGTCCAATCAGTAAAATAGGAGGGCAATAAATGACCGGAAATATAGGCAATTGGGCTATTTTAGCCACGTGTTCGTAAAGTATTTTCTCTGCTTTTCAGCTAAAACAATAAGGAAAGGCATAATCTTAATAATAAATACTGAAAAATTTCGTCAACCTCTCTCGTACATATAATGCTGGTCGAGTTGATATAAGAAAACCGAGACAAGAGAACTATATCTGGATGCAAATTTGCTGCCAAAGCAATAGCATCTTGAGCCTGTGACAAAATCTTTGTTTGCGAATTGTAACCGCGTAAATCGTGCAAAAAAAATAACCCTTAAAAGCGAGTGGACTCCGTGATTTTTGTAGAGAACAGGAAATCTATAGCTTGTTGGTTCAATCTCTATACCCTGACTAATTATCGGTTTCACTGGTTAAGCTTAGATCAGCGTTCGGCTACATACGAACCGCTCCATTACCTATGTTTTATAAAGGGAAGATATTGACAAATCCGAAATCGTCACGAAAAAAAATCTTTTTTTCACTTGATCTACAATTTTTTCATCGGTTGTAGCGGCATGAATATAGAACAGATCGTCGCTTGTGGTGGGACTGTCATATGCGTTTTATCTGGTTGCAGATGACAAATCTCGATTGAAGCAGCAGATCCTATATGCTTCTGTATCTGCTGGGATTGCGTTGTTTGCCGGTTGTAGAAGTTAGGGTTAGGTATATATTGGGAATTAGGGGTTGGGGTTATGGTTCGGGGTTCGAGATGAGGAGTTATGGGTTAGGGTATAGCACCCCTGCTTTTTCTTTATTATTTTGATCGCGGATTGCTGTGGTTGGGGCAGGCGCATTCGGCATCTGCTCGTCGCTAAGCCGAAAGTTTAGCTTAGGTGGCGCTGCGATGGTCGGCGACTGACACTGATTTCTGATAATAATTAGATACATGGATCGCACTGCAACTACTTGATTTTATTCGGTATTACTGTACGTAAGTTCATTCTGCTGGTTGTTTTTTGTTCATAAAATCACGACAATATATATCAAATAAATATAGGTCACGAGGACAGATAAGGTGTGGACGGCTATTTTAACTGCGTGAAATGGGTTGAGTTTGTAATAAAAACAGCGGACATTTCACCAACTAAACTTACTGCCATGGGTCGTAAGAACGACGTAAATAGTTTTTCAGTAATTAACACGTTTACATAGCCCATAAGCAACAATTGTATAAAAACGAATAATGTTCAGCGATTCATCACAAGGGCAGGCATTGGCAACATACAACCCGCGGGGTCCGGCCCGTAAAGGATTTTGACCGGCTAGGATTAGGGGTTAGGAGGTGGGGTTGCCCACGGTGGTGGTTGCCCAGGGTGCCGCTTCAATCGGGTTTGTCATCTGCCAGCAGATAAAACGCATATGACAGTCCCGCAACAAGCGCGATCCGTCCCATTTTCATGCCGCTACAAGCGATGAAAAATAGGCGTATCGGCTGTTTTTTTCGCACGAGTCGCCTGTGTATTTTCACCACTGCAAGAGCAAGAGTTGTAAAGTTTCCCGCCAGAATAAAAAAGAGCACCGAAGAAAATAATTATTGTTTTTTTAATATAGCAAAGAATTAAATTGGTGCAGGGGCAGTTGTTTTTGTGTGTGTGGCGCAACTTCATTCGGGAAGTGTATTATGCACGGGAAAGAAAAACCAGCATTAAAACCAAAGTAAGGAAAATTTAACTACAATTTATTTTCATGTGTTTTAGACTTGTATTCTTTTTTATTTATCTTTTAAGGAAAGTTTCTTTTATTTATGTTGCCAATACTGGTAAAAAGATACAAAATGGGTGTTATTAGTAAAACGAAAACAAAACGGCAGTCGATAAAATGCTGGTAGTTATATATAAAAATAAAATAGGTAAATGTTGGATGCGGTCCCAAAGCCCAATCATTACCTAACAATAGAACTCAGAGAGTATCAAATTTAACGTAAGAAAGTCCCATAGACAGCTGTGTAGTTAATGACTTTTTCTTTTGAAGTTCCTTGGTTTTGGTAGACAGAAGGTGAAATAAATATAATACTTTTGCTTTAATAGTAATGGTTGATTTTGTGGGGAAATTAAATACATTGTGCAAATTTCAACTTTTGTATATAATTATATAATCCAATCTTAAAAGAATGGCATTTTTGACAAGATGTTATGTGTGCAACAGTGATCAATCTTGCGTGCATTCGAGACATTTTTTTAGAATTTATTTAGTATTTTACTATTATTTATTTTAAGTATTTTTGTTTTCATGTGCATGTTATTGTCATGCTTTCCCGACTACTATACATTGCACAGCCAACACTGAATCTGGTCGTACAAACCTTGTAGCTAATAGTGCAATATGTGGCACACTAAATTCGTATTCCGACAACTTCACGAAAGCCTAATTTATATTCTTGATTACTTGCGACCATGGCAAAACCCTTTTTTAATTTCGATTAAGTCAAAATATGCCAGCACAACTTAATAAACACCAAAATCGGCTTCATTAGCTGTTAGCTGCAAGAGCCATGATTCTAAACTGTTATTATTAATCCATGCTCGAAAACAAAAGATAGCATGGTAGTAAATGGAAAAAAAGAAGTTCTGGGTACCTTAAAGCCTGATCATGTTAAAGCGGTTTTACAGCCCTTTAAGGGGAAGTCATATAGAACCACTTATGAACAGTAATATGCAGTGCATATTGAACAATGACAAAACCACGGATTGGCTACATAGTAAAACTCTAATCTTGGTAATATGCTTAAATAGTGATGTGGCTTATACAGGTTAAAATTAATATAATGCATAGTAGAAACCTAACTGGTTGCAATTCTCATAAATATCATAGTATATACCTGTAAAATAATATGAAATTTGCCATTTTGGCTAATGCTGTGTTAGGACAATGGACATATATTGGCCGACCTGAAAGTGCAACCCTACAACTTAAATCTTTTGGTAACTGGTTTTTAGCAAACAAAAATGTTTGCAGAAATACATAAAAAAATTAGGTACCAGCAGCTATACTGTGCCGTTTTGTTAACTTAGTAGTGAAAACATTTAGTTTTGTTAACTTACTAGTGAAAACATTTAGCAGTTTAACACTCTAGTGTTTTGCTCTCTTCAGGGCCAAAAATCAGTGCAAGTAACACTCGTGTGACATATGCTGTGGGAGTAAGAATTTCCTCTTGCAAAAAAAATATTTTGAAAAAATTGTGGTTTTGACATCGCTCGATCTATACAAACCTTTGAACGGGTTTGTTGAAAGAGCCATTTTTGGATCTACCTGTACCTGCAATGTTGATTTGTTAAAAGAAAATGACTATTTGACATTCATTTAACTAAGTTAATTTTGTATGATACTAAGTATGCTCTGCTATGTATATAATATTAGATTTATATGTGGGAATATGTAATAGTTTTAGATGTGGACCACTGAGTTTTACAGAATGTGGGTTTCATATGGCTTAATATAATCATATGCAGCTGCTCTGTAATTTCTGGGCAATTGCTTATAATGAAAAGTTCACTTAAAGCAATATTGTATTAGGTTATGTATAAAGCAATATTAAGGTTATGTATAAATATTGGTATGCTTTAAGTACTTGGTGAGCAACATTGATATTATTTTTGTTGATTTGTCATTATATGCAGTGGCTTACAATTAATAGTATTACATTGCAACATCGTGTTATACCACTAACTAATCCGACTACCAGTACTTGTCTTGTTAAACAACGCGGAAGTCTGTCTAATATAAGGAAGTGGACCAGCACATAATGATGCAATACACCACAGGAATCGAAATGAGAGACTAAACTAAACAAAATTTATTAACTTTAACAATGTGACAGGCATCTGGTAGTCAATTTTTTTACAAAAAAGTATACCAATACTGTAATACTAAAATTATATCTAAATATGGTGATTTATGCTTATGTTTTTTTTAAACCATAATCATTTTGAGCCCTGCTGTGCCTAACAATGATGTGGCCTTATTCAAATCTTGTAGTAAACAGGACATGTTTGTTTGGTTAGTAGTAACCAATTGGTAAGAAGTTAGACAATCATTTATCTATGATAGCTGGGAAAAAACAAGATTCTTTTATTTTGCAGACCAAATGTTATTACTAATTACTTCGAAAGTAGCCCACAGAAAATCCACCGACCAACAAAAGTTAGTGTCTTTTCTCAGGTGACCTTAACTTTTTTTTATTATTATTTGAATAAAATAGGGTTAAGAATTGAACTTATATTAAATAAATTTGTTTTATTACAAAATTTGTGTTTAATATATAACTTATTTTCCAATTACTTTTTTGACAGGGTTTAAAGACTGTCGCTTTGCTGTCTTTTCGTTTTTTTCTGTCATAAAATGAATATTTTTTAATGAATATTTGTCTAAATATAAGAAATATAAAATTTCAAACAAAAACCTAAAGCTGTTGTTAAGCCAAAATATATATTTATAAGCTGCTAAATTACTTTGTCATTCTTAAACCGAAACAATTAAAATAACATTTTTGTAGTATGGAATTTGTATGTGTTATTAGAGCTAGACGTAATTACAAAATTCGTAATTAAGGACTTTGAAATTACGTTAAGAAAGTAAAGTGAAATTTAGGTAATTACTCATCTGTTTGTAATTTTTGACATGGAAATTTGAAAATAAAATCCAATTTCGAGCTTTGTTATCTGGGGTAAAGCAGATAGTTAGGACATATGATTTTGTTGCTGCATCAAAACATACAGGATAATTATGTTTTAACTGTGGTTTGGCTGTTCTGGTTAACCACAATTAAAATCCCTTTAGTAAAATGTCAGCAAATGACATTTTTTTAAATGTTTTTTTTTGCATATTGTAATTGGACATATTGCATTTGTATATATGCAGAAATCCAGTGTTTTGAATTAAAAAAAGCTGAGAAAAGTAGTATATTCCATTTGCAAATCAGCTAGACTTAGGAAAAAAGTTAAGTTTTATAAGCTCCTAATTGTTCAGCAGAATGAAAATTCTATTAGCATCAACAACTGCTATAAAAAAAACATGGTAGCCAGGTGTTATAGTGCTGCACAAACACAAACGGTCAAATGTGGATACATGCAAAAAAGACTGAGCAATCTTTTAGTAAACTACATAGAATCAAGAGTTACTTTTGATTGACTAGGATTAATCGAAATGGCAGTAAATACTCCCCATCTTGGATTTGTGGAATTTCAGTGTTTTAAAGTTGTAAAACTTTATACTTTTTGTTTATCATTAAAATGTAACCAAACACAGATAATTTTGGTTGTTTGTTTATATAATAAAGATGTTATAAATATTAGGTAATTGGGAATTTTCTAAATGAGCTTACATAATTATGTAATAAAAAGTTAATCTAATATGGCCAACTTTATGTGGTACCGTATCCCATTGTAAGTAACTCTTTCGAAATTTGATATGTTACATAAATAGCTGTTAAGCAATCTTTTCTGTTAATTCTCATTGTTGCGTATTATTAACAACCAAACATTTAACACAGTACTTATTTAATTGACTTAGCAATAGTTACTTTCTACTATTTTTCTACTATAGGCTAAGCTACTAAGGTTATTTAACTAATGGTCAATTTTATTCGAAATATACATTTCTGGTATTAAAATGTAGTAAAAGCTGGTATGTAGTATCTAAAATGGAAATACATCTGAATCGAAATTCAAAAATCGTATTGTTATTTTAGAACAATTGAATATTTTGCTTTTATACAACTCATTATCAACCTGATGTTTTATATTTTTAGGCAAATGAAACAAACCTTGTAAAGCCTAAGCTGGTGAAGAATTTTGACAAAAATTGTGTTGCATTAAGAGATGTAATTGTTATTTCAGATGAGGAGGACAACAGAAATTTAAATGTGAGCTTTCCTTCTTTAAGATAGTATGTTACCATTGATTTCTATCTTAAAAATCTTGTTTTATTAGACTGGACAACTAGTAATTGATCTTTTGGACGACTCTCCAGAAGTGGAGATGATTGATATTTCAAATGTTGAAGTTTTTAAAAGTAAGAAGCAGATGTTGAAGCAGAACCACCATGCTCCGAAATCAGGGGGGCATTTGAAAAAGGAAAAGAGACCAAGTGTTCAAAACACACAAAAAAGCCAACAAAGTAAAATTCCAAAGTTCACTAAAAGTAATGTGGAACGAAACATATGGTCAGATTACTTGAATGGATGTATAAAGCCATCAAATATGAAATCGAATTCTAGCATTCTGCCTGTAAACCATTTAAGCCATAGTCCAAATCTTGCCACCCATTCAGCTAGAAACGAAAATAGAGAAGTTGACACCCAAAGTGAACAAACCCAACTTAATATTAAGAGAAAATCAGAACATGGTTTACCAGCTATGAAAAGAAAGAAATTGGAAGAAACTGCCGTGATATCTAGTATTATTTCCTCTAAATCCAAAAACAATGTCAACACAATATCACCTAATGAGGAGAAACCGTTGCAAAGAATTTCAAATACACAAAGAAAAACTAGTTCTGATTCAAAAGTAAAATCGAACTCTTCGCCTCCAAATAATTTGCTTGAGATTTACGGAACATATTCTAAAGATCATGCATCTTTGGCGTCACATGATTCTTCAGGCATATCTGATGAAGATGAAAGTGATCTTCCAGCATTTCTAAACAACACTCCTAGTCAAAGTAATTTGACATCAATGCTGATCGCTGAGAATAGAGAAGCTGATGATTATCACAAGGTATGAATTTGTGTGCCATAGTAAAATAATCAATATATATATTTAAATTAAAGCACAGTAGCGTTACTTTATTTCATTAGCTAACATTTTGCATTACAAAATGATTTCTACATGGACAATTTTTCAACAATAACGCCGCTGCCATACATCGCACAGTTCATTTTTAGGCTCTTTATAGACTTGTAACATATTTCTGTTTTCTGACTATAAAACTGGGTCCTAATCAGGGTTTGAATTAATGGTTTTGAAACGATTCGCGAAATGCGTGGGTTAGGAGAAAATCGTTTTCGCGCATTGGCTATGTTAAATTGCCCTAGAATGCGGTTTCAGAAGCTCTTAAACTATTTTTTAAACGACCAGAAACATAATTCATTATGCAAACACTACCATTATTTAGTAGTAATGATAAACTGCAATAAACGTACTGTAAGTTAATGCGTGTAGGATAGAACGAATATCGACGAAATGAAGCCTTCGAAATGAGTAATGTTAAAACACCATATAACCTTATTATAAAGGGGTGTGTCGCATCTCCGCCAATCATAAATAAAGGAATTGAGGTATATTAACGCATAATGGCTATTGTTGCGCTGTGATAGAAATGCTTATTATACGTCAATAATGCAAAGAAACGGCAAGGTAAATAAATGTAATAGTAATGTCATTGTTAAATGTTGTGTTGAAGGCAAACGATGTTATATTAACTTGTTGATGATTTATTATTAAAAGTGCATGAAATCAGTAACAGTAATTTATATTTTCGCGATTTTGTTAAATTTTGTAATGCACGAACTTATAGAGATTCACGATCCCTTAATTCGAACCCTGCTAATGCACCTATCCCTTTATACGGCACAGCTTTACAAATAGGTTGCTTTATCCATGCATAGCTCACCTCAAGGGGTTACTATTATTTAATCTCTATATAAATTCGATTAAAAATGAGTCGAAAACTTATGCTTATGTTGAAGAAAATAATTGTAATTTAAAAGTAATTAAAACTGCTAGATTTTCAAGTAAACACAGACATTTTTATCCCACATTTCTCAATTTAATCAAAATTTACGATTTGCTTAGTGTCTATAAAAAAAAACTTAATCATGTTTTGTGGTCTTTAAAATTTTGTTGTATTTGTGTTTAAAATTTAAGATCACGTAATATTTTTTGGCCATTGTTGGAGTGTAATCTGTTTGTTTTGTGGCTGGCAATTAAAGTTTCCAGGAATCCTGGTGATATTAAAAACCTCTTAGTTTTATTGGCAGAACCAATAAAAATATTTAGATCGATGCACTTGACCGTAGTTTAGTGTGTAAGACGGCGGTTTGTTAATAAAACAATAGTACTAGTACTGGTTTTGATTGTGGCAAAAAAGCAGGTATCACTACTTCATCCTCAAAACTTGGCACACCTGCTTTTAAAGGACACAATTTATTTTTAAAAAAAGGTATCTAAAGTGTGCCTTATGGTTTGTAAAATATGGTAATTAAATAGCTCTCACTTTCCCATGGCATACATATCTCCCAAAGAAAATATATAAAATTTGCCAAGTGGCGTAGCTCATTCTAAAGGGTACTAAAAGTATAATATTGATGCTAAAAATAACAAAATACACTCGTCATTTAGGTATTCTTGATTTTTTTAAAAATATTTACCCAAACTGTATTACTGCACATCTAATTTATATTATTTTAAATTTCTTATGAGTTCAACTTGAATTATTTTCTTCTCCTTACAATACGACGTTAAATCTTTAGCAGTATGCTCAAAGAAATCTAAATTAAAAAAATTAACTGTGTGTTAAGATTTTTTGCAAATGTTTAGTTTAATTACCTTTTCGACAGGAAAATGGAACATGTTATGTAAGCGAATTAAAAGATGACAAAGATATAATATCATTCAGTCCATGTACGGACTTAGACAGCCTTAATTCATCTCAAAATTCAAGTCAGACCCTGACTACAAGTACTGCTATGGAGGTGAGAATGCCAAATACAAGCAGAGTCTTTTTGGGTTATATACCAAAAATCCAATACGACACATTTAACTTATCTACATAAATATCCGGTCCTGATTTACCACCATATTCATATTTTTAAATTGTGATGTAAATAAAGATGGGCAAAGAGACTTTCATTTTCTAGATATAAAAATCTTCACAGATACGAATTCAAACTCGCCATTTGGAAATGGAATAATTACAACCCAAATTAACGCAAATAATATAGACTTAAGTGAAGAAAAACATCATAGTTTGTTGTCGCAATAGTTAATAGCTTGGTGGGTTGGTGTGTCGCCTTTTAGTCAAGTGGTTGCAGCTTGCAGGTTCCAAACTGGTCACTAGTCGATTGCGTTGTTGTTACCAAAATTAAAGAATCGTCTCAATCATAGAACCATTAGTCAAAATTAGTATGTGGTACCAAAGCGTAACACACCACAACTTTAGAATCTTTGTTGCATGGAAACGTTTTTATAATTATTTTGGACAGATGTTTCGTGAATTCCAAACCAAGACTATTCCTTTAACACCACGTCATATAAGAAAGTGTGAAACTGAAGATTTCGAAACTATTGGCTCACCTGTTAAGGTAATAAAATAATAGAAAAATATTTAGTGTTTAACTTTCCATTTATAAACATTGCTTGTTACAGATTGAGCAGAGTGTACATATGAAAAAAAGTAAGCTGAAATTTTCACTGAACAGGCTTGTAAAAGATAAGAAGGAAGGGTAAGTGATAATAAACCGCAAAACCTGAAGAGGATAAAAGTTTAAATATTCACAAACTTATCATGATGTAAAAGGATGTGAAAAATTTCTTTCTTTGTCTGCTACTAGTGTATTTACTTGTTAACATGTATTCGGGTCATTATCTCCTATGAAGATATCGGAAATGGTGTTGTTGCGCCAATAAAAGCTGTGACATAATCAAGTGTCAAATGATCAGCCACCTGTCGCAGAATTTAATAAGAATATCTGTACCCAGATCTTAATGTACCATGTCTTGTGGTTTAATGGGTTGTGTAGGCAGGAAGAGTACTGAGGGTAATACACCTGTTTTTCCAACCATGAGCTTGAAAAAATAAGCCAGCATCACACATTACATTATAACCAATCTGTGTTGTTGCTAAAATTACTTTTGGTGATTTAGGGGATGTGCTAGTTATAACATAATAAAGTGGTAAAGCGGAAAGAAGTTATGCAATATCTACATTGACATGTTCCGACTGACTAGAAAAAGAAAGGCAATAGTTATACAAAGACAAAAGCAGTTGTCACACCCAGTATCTGTACCTGTACTCTGTACAGTTCGTTAATATGTAGCACTGACTTAAATACAAGTTGAAATTGTTTGTACTGGATTCCCGCTTACTGGTTTTCTCTTGAAGCCAAGTACTTAAACTTATACTTCCCCTTGATTTTTCAGTGAGAAGTTAAAGCAGACCGAAGATGAGTTGCTCAAATACGTGAAGTCCGGAGGAATCTCCCGCCTCATTGAAAGCAGTGATGAGGAACAAGAAGAAACTGAATCCCAGGAGGTCCCAGAGGAGTTCAAAATTTTAAAAGAGTGAGTAACACAAATAATAGATTAAGAGTGCCACCCACATATTAACCACCATTACTCTTAAAACCCAATTTGCCAGAACACCATATTAGTCTGCAAGCAGAATCATTCAAGTCCCCGATTACTTAAATAAATATTTTATACTTTGTAAACTTTGTTAGTTTCTCTAAGCAAAAACTATTGGATCACTAAGTTATTATTTAAATTAATATCCACGATCTGTAGTAAAATAGTATACCCTTAAAAACTAACAACCCGGAACTTATAGAAATTGACTGTAGCTTTTCTGCAGTTTACAAATAGTTTTAAGATGTTCCAACTTCCAATACATTGTTTTAGCTGTGTTTTTTATAATTAAAACCAATTTTTTTATATCTGTCATACTGTAGTGTTGTGGGGATGGTTTCACAATTCCATTTTTATACAGAACGTTACAATAAAAATACCAAGTTCAATGTTTACCGACGGGTGGTTAATGATTAATTGAAGAGATGGTAGTTACCTATTATTTAAACAGGAATGCTGGTTAACGATTGATTGAAAAAGGTTAATTTGTAGCCCTCGATATATTTAAGAAACTGAATAAAAAACAGTTTATACTGAACGAACTTCATTAAAAGTATTTGTTTATTATCGTAATTGTTTTAGGATGACATCTTCCTCTGAGAACTGCAAAAGTTTGCCTCACACACACAATCCAGCAAAAATATTCTCAAGAAAACTCTTATTCTGTTACTTCTGTCCTCACAACTTGCTTTATACCAACATGGCAAGTGAACCTCCAAATGCACTATCTCAGTAAGTTTGCTGCTCATAATGTGTTTCTGATTAACGGTGGAAGGTTTCTCGCAATCAAAATCTTGCAACCACTTTAAACATTTTTTCTCATAGCTGCAGACGTTTTTCTCATAGCTACTACCTTTGCATTAAAATGATAACTTTCTCTAGTGTTGACAAATATTGTTTCTCCATAATGTACAGATAAAGTTGGATAGAAATATAGTTTATATTGTGTGTGATATATTTATCTTTACAGGATGAAAGATGTTGGGAGCCAATTACAAGTTTTAAGATCTGGATATGTTCGCCAAATGCGTGTGTCACAGTCAACTAGTGCTGGTGTAATTCACTGGCTGCTGAGGGTAAATTTGTAAAAAAAATATTTTATTTGTTTGTTTCTAAGAATAATTCAAGGAGGTAGATGACAGTTTAACTCTTAGACCACGACGGTTACAAATATGTAACCGGGAAATGTCCCCGAAAAAAAATGCACAATTCAGTCGTTTCTTGGGGGATTTTCCTAGTTTTTATATCTCCGGAAAGCATTTGAAAAGATCTATCAAAATAACGCATAAAAACATAATTTTTACATTTAATTTTTTTGAGTAATATTGCTCCAAACAATTTTTTTTCAAATTTTTTGTATCTATTTGAACTTTTAGGTATAACATCGCATTTTTGGGTTTTGGGGAGTTAAAATTGTTACACCAGTTGCTGTGAGAATAAAACTAGCAGTAGCCATCTTTGTTTTCGCTTTTACCAGTCATTTTCGATCTTTCGACGATATATGTATACATATGTGTATATAATGTTTGCTAATTACTATACTATTGATATTTATTCAGTTTTTCGCCTTTATTTGCTTTGTTATTCAATTATTATTCGATATTTAGAAGAAATATGGCAACCTTGTTATTAGAATGACTCTGTTTTCAGGTAATAGCATGTCATGCAGACCACCAACTTGTCCAGATAGCTAAAGAAGTTCTTTCCAATCTTCTTTTATCTTATGAAGCTACTAGTCTTGAGCATTTTTATGAAGTGTTCTGCAATTTTGGCATCAAACCAAACATTTTATCATGTGAAAAGCGGTAATAGTTTTTTAATTTTGGTGTTTATTATTAAAACATGTTTTATGAGCAATGTCATGCCCTATTCAACATAGTTGTAGTTAAAAAAACGAGATGTAGCCTATTCATGCATATATAATACCAAACAAAAATATAATATATAAGCTGATGTTTAATGTACATAATGGTTAAATAAGTGGTTGTTGAAAAAAGTTTATATATAAAATTAATGTTTATGCTCATTCTGTTTTAATTAAATGTTTTAATATAATTCTTTTAGTGTATACTATATTTAATATTAATTACTGTACAATAATAATTTAAATTAGTGTAAAGTAAATAAAATATAAATTAGTGTGTAACTCAACAGATTTCGGGAAACTCACTGTAAAAGATGTAAACTGTCGAAACCAAAAGTATGTTCACTACACCACCATTTATCCATTGTGCTCAAGGTTAGTAGCTTTGTATACCGATGAACTTGCTTATAGTAGATTGCTTCGCAAATAAAATTTGTGGCTAATGTAAAACAAAATATTTGACTAATTGGTTTAAAAGCGTGGAGCTCTAATCGTTCCGGTGTTGTGAAACAGACCTGATGCTCTGTGTATATAATACCTTTAAATCGCATGTGTTGCATGCACCTTTCACCTAATATGCAACATGTTCTAGATTTGAACCCAAATTTAGGTTAATAACCCCAAGTTTTGCATAGTCTCCTTCATTTTCATCATAGTAAACGTATACGTTCTATTTGGGGACACCGCATGGACCCAGTGCATTAATGGGTTGTACTAAAACTAAAAAAAAAATTCGATAATGTACACAACCTGCAGGTATGATAACCTGCCAGAGGGACCAGTTAATCTGTGATAACACATTTTTGTATTTTTGGGGTGATTTAACGATTGCATTTCATAAAATTCAAGTCCTATGCAAATGTTTGTTTATACTGTTTTTATTTCCCTTGCAGTTGTTTTCATGGTGCTTACAAAATACAAGGAAATATACCACAGACCAAGAACTGAGCAGATATGTAACAATGTTCTGCATGATGCTATCCATACACAGCAAACAAAATGAATTGAAGCAAGCTTTGCAGCAAGCGATATCAAATACCATAGATGCACTACAAAACTGGCAGGAAATGGTATAATTCATTTTTTATTGTGAAAACATGTTTCTTACCAAAAAAATCGTTTTCAGAGGTTAAGCATAACCAGAGATATATTGAAACATATTGATGACTACCACACTTTGGAAAGCATAGCATCTGACATACCAATGAACACTGTGCGTGGAGTGCAACTCCGTCGTAGTTTGGCGCAATCGGCCTTACACAGGTGTCTTGATCAGTCGAAAGTCAATGATATTGTGCCTTCTGGCATAGATAACGGTGATTTACAGGTATGATAACTTTATTTTAATTATCCTCATATGGTGACTAATGATAGAATGGAAATAAATAATCACAGCAAAGTCGCCAGGTCTTTAAACTAACTTTATATTTTTGGGTATAAATTGAGTGCCATTTAAAATTTTATATTTATTTTTGGCAAGCTATGAAATTGATTTAGGAATGTTTATTCAGGGTCCTTGTATAGTAAGTAGTGCACCCAAATTATAGTATTCCCAGCTAAAAACATTTTACCTGTTCTTTCATATCTTTTTAACACAAAATATTTTCAGCCTGTAGCCACCCTCTGCAAAAAACTAAGTGCACCTAATGTGCATTCGCATTTATCCTCATTCAACAAACACGTTTCCGACTTTCGGGTTTTGCACGTGCTTTGGTCGTGTGTGCTGCTTGTGCAAATTTCCATTGGTCTTGACAGAGTCCCCAAACAGCAGAAGGTAAACAATATATCGTTTGTATTTATATTTCGCAAACATGAATCCTAAATGTTCTGAGGTTTACATGTATCGTGCTGATTGTTTTCTTCCAACCACCAGGACTATCCCGTCACAGACCATAAATAACAAGTTTAGTATGGCCAAGCACACATTAGTTGCAGCTTGTAAAAAAAACAATAACATTTAATGCACAAACTAATATATAAATGTTGTCCATTCTTGATTGGTGCTTAATATGTGTTGTCATGACGGTAATATTTAGTTAAACTAATATTGTTCAAAGAGATATCTACCTAGAACAAGATGTAATTTTTCTTTACTACCAAAACAGTTGTTTGTTAGTTTATTTTATTCAAACGTTGTATAGTTCATTTCATTGACCTAAATAATCTACATTCCAGGCATCGTTAGATGAAATATCGGAAAGTCTGTCCATGTTAAACCTTGCCATGAGGGATGGAGGAAGTTTATATTGTTCAGAAGTCAAACACTTCATTCGACTGACCACCGCAAGAATCGATTTCCAACTACAAGAAATGCCCAAACAACTGAGCGTAAGTTTTTATTTTATTTACTAACCCAACAAACCATTGATCATTTGTACAATATATTTTTATTAGTTATTTACTTATAATGGTGCATTATATTCGGCAACCTTATCCCTGGGAATGTACTATATCAAAAAATAGTTTCAGTTAAGCACCACCCAAAAGGAAGTGATAACCTGATAAAATTCTGATAGTACCAGGTGTTTTAGACGGCCTGTCTGCCAATGCATTTACGCAAAAAAACCTACTCTACTTCTAAAGTATTTTCTAAATAGATATTCAAAGCATTGATTCACTATTTGTAATAAAATGACATCACATTTAACATTCCAGTACCAGGGAGGTATATTCAAGTATCTGCGGGCGTCCCGGGTAAGCGAAGAGGTTGTGGTCGGGGAGGACAGCGTTGACACCGACTCTCCGGACGAAATGATTGACAGACCACCTGTACAAACCGACGTTTCAATCGAGAACGCTTCAAATTTTACAATTTCAAAACTAACTTGTTGACCGAGCGTTCCTTTAAATTAAGAAGCAGCAGTGTTTTAATAATTTAGGTATCTGTTTTCTACTTTCTTAGACGTTTTTTTATTTCTTTATCTGCTGCCTAAAGTACAATACAGTTAATATTAAGTTTATTTATAATTCATGTTATTTAAAACCGGATCTTTCCGGAATTATTTAAAAAAATTGGAAAGCATCTACAAGAAGCCTTGATAAAGGTGCTTCTTACTTTTTAATCAGATTTTCTTAGCGTAACACTGTTCTTGTACTTAATTTCGGGGATGATTTCTTTATGTCTTGCAGTTTATTTATTTTCTAATTTCGACCTTTTTTCATTTTAATTTCACCGAAGTTGTATTTTCTTGCAAAAATACCGATTCGTAAAAAAGACAACGTTGTAAAGTTTTAGGTATTATATCCCAATTGAACTGATAAAGAGAAATATTTGTCAGAAAGGTCATTGTTAAAAAGAGTACGCAACAAAATTAAAGAAGTCCAACTAAATAGATCGAGCGGCAAGATTGTCGATGCTTCGGTGCCAGAACTCTAAAGTTTGTGCATTCGAAACCGGTCTCTGGCTAGACAGTTTGTCCTTATTCAAGGCACAAAGCGGTCATCTCTGGTTTACTGAGTTCCACTAAAACTGAAGAAACTTGGGCGCATCTGCAACACACTTCAATCGCTTCCATAACTGAACGGTACTAGATAATCTGACGACTGTCCGTGAGAAAACGCCAACTTACGCATTCCCAAAAGTAATCTGACGTTCTCCCATTCACGTGGTAAAAACATGAACTATCGGTACGGCTTTTTGTAGGTGGAAAGATAGTTTTAAAAAATGGATATCGTTGACGTGTTTTTTACATGCTAAGCGTTCAGGTTTTTCAAAATACTCGCAATAGTGTGTTTTACGTGTTTGTAGTTTGTCTAACATGCGTATTTATAATATAACTCAATTGGTATCAACATGTGTTATACAAAACAACTAGACAATGGCATAAAACCTCACAGCATTGTGGAAAATCACTCCATCAACTAATCCAGGCTTTGTCCCAACAAGCGTCGTAAATACCAGTAACTTAAGACTCCTCGCCTCATTCCCACTGTGTACAAACAATAACCACGACAACAAACAATA
This sequence comes from Ciona savignyi, assembly GCA_000149265.1. NCBI lineage: Eukaryota > Metazoa > Chordata > Ascidiacea > Phlebobranchia > Cionidae > Ciona > Ciona savignyi. The sequence continues at coordinate 140,394 of CH003212.1, forward strand.
AATGGTAATCCAATTAAACGTATTGATGCTGATACCAAATGCCCGGTTTTATCATGCTAATTAGTTAAAACTCTGATGGTAAGAATCATGATGCTGTTTTTGAAAATGAGAGCAGGCCTATATGTGTTCATAGTCAATTAAATATTAAAGGTTTTCAGGCGTATACTGTGTTCGGTAACTTGCCTGTGTTATTGGGTAATTTAAAGAAATATGTCTGCTATCATAAACAAGAAAGAACTGCATTATTTAAGACTAATACATAAATACGTGATGTATGTGACCCACTCAATTAATATTACAAGCCTCAGTGTACCAACTCCGAAAATCTAACTGATTAGTTAAGTGCTTCCTAAATATTTGTGCTGGTCCGAAATGGGGTTACTTACTTTCTGGCGTGTTGCGTGGTTAAGTGGCGAGGTAGAAACGGAATGGCACGACACTTGTGAAGCTAGAATTCGTTTTTGTTATACGCCAAAGGGAGTGAGTCACGCGACTGGAGAATCCCTCTGGAAAGAGTCAATTGCTCTGTTTCATAGTACAGCAGATGTAGCACCTATTTTTGTTGATAATAATATCCATGGCAGACAGAGTAATACTGAGGACTCAAGGTAAAGGAAGACAAATGTATCTCATTAATAATGAAGATGATGAGATAGGTAAGTTATGTCAATTATTGTGGTAAAGATACTGAATTTGATTTGTTTAGAACTACATTTAAATAAGAACTGGGCTGTAATTAAAAGTTACCCTATATCCGTCACCAGTTAAAGGTCCGGATCGCGTTACATAAAACGGAATTTAAAGAAACAAAGTACTCTCGGAAGTAAAATAAAAGCTGTTTTAAATCCCAGTTTAATATCACCCTCCAGATAAGTCTGTATTAGACTGTGTTAGCTAACACGATTTACATGTACATGGCTTTAATATTTTAGTGGTTGTCCAAAGAAGGTTTTCCACAAGCTCAAGCAAGAAAAATAAACAGAACTTTAGATTTTATACATAGGCTAAACCGTGGAACTTGGTTATTGGAAAACACACAAAAAAAAGTTTTGTATTTTATAATGAATCCTCGGACATTGGATATACCACGTGACAATGCCAAAGACCCTTCAGCCGAAATATGTTTTCGCATTTTCGCTTCTCGGCCAATTTGTTCAAATTTTCTATAAATTAATTATCAGAATCCAATAAAAAGCAGTTACCAATATCCCTGAAACTCCTCAATATTAAATACAGACGTAATGTAGGCAGGTTAATATAATGAGTATAAAAAAACTGGATATTTGTAACCAGTTCATATAGAGCTGAGGACCAACAAAAAAAACGCCTAATCCGTTTTCTGACAATTTTTTTTAGAGTAGCCGCTAATCAAATCAGTTTTCAGTGTGGTATAAAATGTTTAAATATAATCCAAATGTATCTTAGAGATTGCAGAATAATTTTCGTAGGGAAATTCACAACGTACCGATATGGACCCCGATTTTTCGCATTTTCTCCACTTGGGGCTGGTTATTTGTTGTAAGACCATATATAAGAAATAAAACTGAAAATTTATTTGTGTTGTGTGAAGATATAAGATGATCGAAAGTATGTAAGTTAATAAAATTACCCAGTCCCCTATATCCTCGAGACTGAATTGACATTGAAGCACCATATATTTTTGTTTTTAACAATTAATTTTTTTGATGGACTACTATTTTGTTTAGAGTGTTCCACAAAAAGGATGATTCTTTTATTCTTAAGTCAAATCGCTCTTTCACTACGTGTTCTATTTGTACTTGTGTTTTCTATCGCGCCATTAAAAACATATTTTCGCTATATTTCTTTGAATTTTAGCTACGAGCTATTGTAAGTTAACCAAGAGTAAATTCATAAGGTGTCAAAACGGATTTTTTACTCAAACAAGAATACAAATAATTCCAATAAGCCATATTTAACCAAGATTTTATAATAATTTTAGAACAAGAATTGAGGCTGAAACAGCCGAGGCACAAGCGACTGGAATACGTGGCTGGTTGGAATATTCACCACTTGGTCAAAGGTAGGTCTATACACAATTGTTATACTCCCTCGAAATGATATATTCATATATATATATAGTCTCTTCTATTTAGTAGAACCCATTAATACACTTAGTTCCAAGGTTGGTTGAGTTTAGAATCATCCATGAGTCAATGAGGTAAAAAAAATAAACAACCGCATATATCACAGATGCGCGTAAAAGTCGGCCAACTTTACACACACGAGAAGGATTCTATTTAAAATCCTCCTTTTCCGATTCAAGCTCCCTGTTTGAGTATGGTTCAACAAGGAGAAGCACCACCGCGAATTCTTTAAAACGTTCTTCAATTACTGCTGTTTCATCATCCACAATGAGCACCAAATTCAGGTTTCACAAATTTAATTTTTGTTGCCAATGTTAAGCCGTATGTTCCTTTATTCTTTATTTTTGGCTTAGATTAGTAAGAGTGTCGTGCAATCAGGCGAAAGGTTACTGCATCGAACACACGAGGTGATCTGACGATTGCTCTAGTGTTAACCCCCTTGTGTTTTCCCATTCACGGGGTTAAACATGAATATTCTATCCTAATGTCTATAAGCCACGTGTCTATCATCCACAACACGCTGTTTTTTTAACCGACCCGAGTTTCGAACCCAGGATGGGCTCGTCACCATGACCATTTTTTTTGTATAAGAGTCGGTATATGTATCGGTCTTGTCAACCATTCGGCCACACGACCGTACACAACACGCTGGCATGCTTCAGCCCCAGTGATAGCGAGTGATCAGACGTCTGACACCATGAGGATAAACATGTGTATATGTTGCAACATCTAGATTTTACGACGCGCTTCACTTCCATCCCGTTCATGGAGCAAACGTGGTGCTATCGTGCGATCGACAGGTGGCTACTCGGAAATCAGACAGCTTTTGTAATGGTCTGGTGTTTGGCCATCGGCCTGTAAAGTTCGGCGAGACAATTCATCTTCGATTCAACAAGGTACGTTACAAATACTCATGAGTATATATATAATAGTGCAAGATTGGATAAAGCAGAACTTTTTATGTTTGGTCGTCTTCCGCGTATGCAAATGATTTGTGACGAATTAAGATAAGTTCTATTAAAGGATTCGGTTCTTAGATTACCGCTGTCCTGTACTGACAATCTTAATTTCCATACAGGTTCGGCCTGACTGGCGCGGGTGTATCAGGTTAGGTTTTACCCAATACAACCCGAGTCGGTGCAAATCTACTTCACTTCCGAGTTATGCTGTGCCTGATTTATCACGGAAATGTAGATTTTGGGCGCTGCCCATAGCGGAAAAATATGCAACGAAATACAACATATTCTCCTTTATATGCAAAGGTATAAAAAGTATAGTTAAATTGTACAAATATCTTATTGTGCTTATTTACATAAAAGAGATCTGCAAAATTAACAATTCTATATCGCGCGTCTTATACGGACGGGATAGATATGGTCTACTGTTATTGTTCAAAGATGTATTTTCGTCGTACTTGTTTGTAAGGCCATATTTCGTTATTAGAACAGTAGAATTACCTAACATTTTCATATATAACCTGTAAAAGTATAAATTCATCATTTTTGCTTTTCGTTTAGTTTGACATTTCGACCACTTAACACCATGATTTACCATTGTGGCCATGTACAACATGGCTGTTTGTAGCTATATTAAGTTCACTGTGCTGTTGTTGGATTATAGATGACGGTACTGTTAGCTACATGATCAACAACGAAGGGAAAGGAATATTCGTAACAGGTCTGAGTACAAAAATATCACTATGGCCGCTGCTTGACTTGTATGGGAAAGTGGAAGAGCTGGCAATAGTGGACGATGAAACCGCTGAGAATGGTTCTAAATTTCTCATCGATCTGGACCAAAATGAAAACGATCAAGAAAGGGAGTTGCGATATGGCCAAAAGGGGAAATTAGACAATGTTTCGGGCAGTTTAGACAGCGTCGTTGCGTTCCACCACATATGTGGCCGCAATGTTCGAATGGACACCAGAAGAACTATCGCCAAACGATTTGATTCCTTCTGGAACGCGCTAACTTTTACAGCAAAATCTCTTCATACTTCCGACATGACTTTCATAGAGATCATGAAAGTAGAACGTAATTACGCAGGTGAAATTATTTACACAATAAAAAATAAAAATAAAATTTTAGTAGCACCCATGCTAGATCCTAAACCTACATGAAAAAGCTTTAACTCCATCTTATATCACTCTGTAATGACAGGGGCACTAGGTGTAGGAATAACCAATATAAATCCTGGAACAAACTGAAGAGTGAAAATCTTCCCGACAACGCTGAGTTACTCGTTGCAAGTCCCGGGAAATATTGGAGAATATCCCGAGACATAGTAACTGAACAGGGTAAGCTAAATTTTTGTCGAGTATTCTTTTTATTTTTGCTTCTTTGTTCACTAAACATGACCAATGTATTTTCCGAATCAATATTAATCAAATCGTGTCAACCACAACGTTAAAGTTGTAGATTTATAAAATGATTTGGGAAAAAACAAATAGACCCAAAATAACTCAATTTAGCTTGGGAAACCACAAAAATATAAAATACAGATGCAAATATATATAATCCACCATTACCAATTATTTATAAACTATACAGTCGAGAGTCTCACGTGTCACCCACCACCGTTTGTGAAACACATTTTGAAAAAGCGACACAAAGAGTATTCAATAAAATATTTCGGTTGTACTTTTCCTCTTTTGTATGCTTTAGATAGTTATATGTCCGGCCGATTAGTCTGGCGGTTTAGTTCGTCACCTTTCAATCGAAAGATTGGAAGTTCGAAACTGGTCGCTAGCTAGTCGGTTGGGTCCTTGGGAAAGGAACTTTACAGACATTGCCGTAACCCAGCGGATTAATGGCTTCTACCAAAATTGAAGGAACGTGTCTATCATATACAACACACTGCAATAGCTCCGGTAACCCGACGATGGGCGCGAGGTGATCTGACGATTGCCCGTGTGATAACCTCCTAGGTTTTCCCATTCACGGGGATAAACATGAATATCCTATCCTATCCTATATAATATACAACACATTGCAATAGCTCCGGTAACCCGACGGTGGGCGCGAGGTGATCTGACGATTGGCCGTGTGTTAACCCCCTTGGTTTTCCCATTCATGGGGATAAACATGAACATCCTATCCTATCCTATCCTAGTTTGTTATGTGCTTTAGTGCTGATTTGGACATCAAATGTGCTATATACCCACAGGCGATCAGCTGGGATTTATACTGGAACCTGACGGAAGGCTGGTGTGTAGTAAAAATGGTTCAAAACATCAAGTCATTTTTGATAAAATTCCGATACGCGATACCAACTGGTTAATTTTTGATCTTTATGGAAGCACCACCAACGTGAAATTATTGGGTAAGCAGAACTGATGAATTGGGTATACGTATTCTATTCTGGTGGTCATCTTATGTACGACCATGATAAGCCGATAAAGGTGTCCGACATAAGCTCTGCCTTTCTTAAAAGAATATGTTATGATCACTATTTTTTCAAAACAAAAAAATATTGACTTATAATAAATTGAAACTTTTTACCCACAACCGATGTTTAATCTAATTGTTTAACAATATGCAGGCCGCATTAAAAGTTACGATCCATCGGAGGGAAGTTGTGAATATTCGTTTTCAGTCGACCACGTCCAAGATGACGAGACAGAATTGGAGTGCTTGTTATGCTTTAAGAAAGATAGAACACGGGATTGCACGATACAACCTTGTGGTCATTTAGCATTGTGCCACTGGTGTGCAATCACCTGCATGGTGAAGCAACAACTGCGGTAAGCTTCTGACATCAAAGTATGTTTGTCATATGTAGATAAATGTATGTCACGCTGTCCTCCGCAAAACCGTCTCGCTGGAGGTTGGTTTCGATTCAGAAATATTTCAGATTTGTGCAAACGACGTTATAAACTGGCAGGATAATTTGAACAAGCAAATGTATTGTGTTAATATGCTGTAGATCTATTGTATTATATGCGTTGTAAGAAAATTTTACCAATATTAGTTGATTTCAATTGTATAATTTCTACAGATACATAGTGTGTCCTGTTTGTGGAGGTCCAGTTAAAGACGCCATTCGAATTCTACGCAGAAAATCAATAGATGACGTCAAAGAATAAAACCTATTCTTAGAATGGTCGTTCCTCTTATTATGCGTTACGTTTCGAACGGGACATATATGATGTGTGTTGGTTCGTTTTCTTATCGCCAATTTTGCAACACACGCTTCTTTGGACAGAATGGAGATTATTTTAATTATATATTTGGGCGATGTAATGAGCGAACCAGTGAATTAATGGGTTAAAATAAAACTGTAGTACAACGTTTTAATGATGTATAGAACGGCAATAGCTCTGATAACCTCACTTTGGGCACGAAGTCATCTGACGATTGCCCTTATTGTGGTTGTGCTCCCATTGCACATTTTAGGGGAAATACACATAAATATCTTGTTAGAGAAGCTAACTTGATGCAAGACATCCAAAAACTAATTTTCTGGGTAGTTATTTGCATTGGAACTTTTTACATTCACGAAACAAAAACTGTATGTGCCTTGCTTGAGGAAACATCAAACCGAGATGGTTAGTTTCGGTCACCTGCTACATTCCGACTGACGGTACGAAGTCGACTCTCACCCTTTAACTGGTCGGAAGTAGGATATAGGTATACCACAACACATAGGGAGCGTATAAGCAAACATTTCCCCTACCTCTGTAAGTGCTTTCATTAAAAAAGTCTGCGTGACGAAGAATCCACAGAAAGTCAAAGATTTTTCAAAAAACTTAAATTCAACTATCTGTAAACTAGTTAGGTAAATTTATTCTGCACTACCTTTTCGACTGAACTCATTAAAAACCTTTAAGTCTAAGAAGGGGTCCATGGTTTTATGGTTTATATAGTGATAAATTGTGGCGCAATACAACACAATCCGGTTGGATGCTATAATTCTTTATTTAACAACCACTAAGGAGTAAGTATTATATAACAGGCAAACTGACTCGAAGGCGTAAAGGTGAAAGGTTCTAATGTTACTTGGACCAGGGGTTCTCAATCAGTTTACAGCCCTGGTCCTCTCTTGTTTATCGATTTTTCCTTGGCCCACTTCTTATAGTCCTACTTAAATGAGTTATGTCTCACCCTCTAGCCCAGCGATTCCCAACCTTTTTTGGTCGCGGACTATTTCCTTACCAGCGAAAGTCTTTGCGGGCATCAATTTTCAATTAGCGTAAGTCAAAAGTGAAGCGTAACTGGACTATGTGCATACGATACACTACAGAACACTACAAAACTTTCTAAGGACTATAACATATGAAATAGGTTACTCAGCCACTACGGTATTACGAAACAACCAAAGCGAGCGAGTGCTATGAATAATAAACTTCCATTTAGTTACTTAAAATCAATTGGTTCCAAACTTAAAATTACCTTGAGTTACAATGTCTCGTTGATAAAAACATATAACTGCTGTTTATAACGATCAAAAACCTGTTTATAACGATCAAAATCAAATAAAAGTTTTGCAAATTGTGGATGTGATGGCGAACTCATTTAAACCTTCCACGGACTCATTTGAGACCGCGGACTCGGGTTGGGAAACACTGCTCTAGCCTATTAAGGTGTGTCTCAGATAATACCACTTTTTGTTTTTAAATGTATGAGGTCGCACACCTCGATCCGCTTATAAGAAGTTCAAGACAAACGGAGGGCGCAACAGAAACTTGGAAGCGAAATATTGTGACTGACATTGGCAAACATTACAACAGATTAAAGTTTTGTTTATGGGTCAAATGCGGCGGATGTTTGTATGGTGCAGTGGTCTACATTAAACAAAATTTTCATTTTTCAACAAGCAATGTGGTCCACTTCAAATGCTTCATAGCCCACTGATTAAGAAATGCCTGAGGCAATTACTTGTCACGAGCTTTGTGACCGATGCCTATGTGTGCTGATGCGGCCATTGTTCTTTGACGACGTCCTGAATATTTATTTGCCTGAAATCATTTATAAACACACTCTCTATGATTAGAATATCTCCCTTTGAAACGATTAGCGTAACCGGTCATTTGATCCTTTGTCATTTTGGACCGATCACACCTCTTTAGGTATATGTGATCGGATAGGTTTATTTATATTTATCTCCCAAGGGAAAACGCAAGAGGCAATCGTCATTACTTCGCTCCCACTGTCATGTTACCACTGCTATTGTAGTGTGTTGAGTGGTTTCTTAAATTTTCATAGAACCATTAACTACAGTAGGTTCAAACATTGTCCACTAAGTTTCTTGCCAAAGGACACAACTCACTACCAAGCAACCAGTTTCAAGTGTGCAAGCCATGAAGCTCGTTTTGTTTAGAAACGAACTATATGCCTATAACCCGGAACATATCTTCTACGTCTAAATTAATGAGGATTACTAAACAGAAATATCCAATACTAAAAAAGCAGTAGACCGAAGATCATAAATCAGTTTCATATTTTTTGTTAAATAAACAAGAGATATATATTTCACCTACTGGCGCCCTTTATACGGACAGACACCCGAATGCATATAAGCTGAACCTAGTTAATTCTGAGATATTTACCTGTATACATGCAATTTATTTTAGAAATGCAAATAAAGTGTGATGACTATTAAACCAACCGCAAACTAATAAAACAGTTAAACCAAATTTCAAAAGTTTCCGAAAACTTAAATTTGGTGCACGGTATGGTAGACAATGAGGGCGATGCGATTATTTTGACGTCACGTCCTGGATCGCTAGCCTCGTTAGCAATACTGCCCGAGTAGAAACGTGATATTAAAATAACCCAATTTATCCCAAGATATCCCCAAAATAAAATAAGCTATGGAATTTTATATGCACCATTATTACGGGTATGAAAAAGCTGGAGACGCCCCATACCTATATTTGACCTATTCCCGGGAAATCACCACAAATTCAATTCCACTGAAACGATGATCGGTTTCACTTTACGCTTAATATAAAAAAAATGTTTAATTAAGTTGAATATTCTGGAGGTGCTAGCTACTATGTTAAAATATGCAGTGACAAATTGAAAGTAAAAAAATTATTCTTTCACATATTCTTACACGGGCTGGTATTCATTTCAAATTGTATAGAGAAAGTTGTCGATCAAGAAAATTAACTAGGAAATGTCAAACGGTCTGTATAGGCCTACAATTATACATACTCCAAGTTACCACGGGGGTCCCTTAAAGAATAAAAGTAAATATACCACTGAACTTTTTACAGGTGTGAGCTATGTATTAGATATATATATATATAGCGGTTCAAAATACGGAAAACGACCCCGTAAAGCTCCCGCCAGTCCCCAGAATATAAACACCACGACCGTTTTCCCGTATTTTAGGTATTTTGTAGATTGGATGTTGGATTCTTTGATTTTCGATATGTTAGAACTAAATCATAAGACTTACAAGTCACATAATAAGCTAGTAAAAGAATAAAATAAAACTGAATATCATAATAATTAAAATAACCCACGACAAAGAGCCCCCAAAATATAATAAAGAATTTATTATATTGAAACGTGTTTAAATTACCTGATCACTCAAAACCGCCATAAATCGCTTAACCCTCGAATCTATAAATTGTCCAAAGATTTAGTCTGGGCTATTATAGGATAGGATATAGGATATTCTGGGAAAATGGGAAAACCAAGGGGGTTATCACACGGGCAATCGTCAGATCACCTCGCGCCCATCGTCGGGTTAACGGAGCTATTGCATTAGGATATTCATGTTGTTTATCCCCGTGAATGGGAAAACCAAGGGGGTTATCACACGGGCAATCGTCAGATCACCTCGCGCCCATCGTCGGGTTACCGGAGCTATTGCAGTGTGTTGTATATGGCAGACACGTTCCTTCAATTTGGTAGAACCCATTTATCCGCTGGGTAATGTCCGTAAAGTGCCTTGCCCAAGGACACAACCGACTAGCTAGCGACCAGTTTCGCACCTACAACCTTTCGATTGAAAGGCGACGCACTTAACCGCTAGAACAACCGGCCGAACTTAGCATTGTTTCCGCCCGGGCGAAATTACAACCTCAAGTCTTCAGATGGACGGTATGTTGGAATGAGGTTAAGTGTAACAATAGGTACCGGTAATTATGTGATCGGTGAAGCTAGAATGGAAATCGGTAGCAGACAATTTAGTATGATCGAGAAAACTATTTCTGGGATAGATTCTAAATTCTTTTTGTTTAAATAAAAAGGTTTTCCAAATTAACTTGGATTGAAACAAAAGGTTTCAAAGGCTATTATTATATCGTTGATACAATCAGAGTACTATCATTTGTCTTATTTGTTTGTGACATCATAAAAGTTTTGTTAAGACTTTTATTGTGCTATTATCTCTATGGTGTCTGTTGTGATGACACGTCGCGTACTCGTTGTAGCGATTAAGGTTCGTGGAAACATGAAAAACGGTTGTTACTGTAAACGTTGTTATCCAATAGTTTGGCTCTAGAACCAAAATGAGTTAGAACAAACCACACTAACAGTAAAAGTGATGCATAGATATACATAGAAGGACACTAAAAGCGAGAGCAGTAACATGAATGTGTTAACCAAAAGACTAGAATTCGGTCTGCTGTTCAATTGGCAATTAATTGGTTGTCTCCCAGCAGGTTTGTGACGTGCCCGATTTTGCGGTACTTTACTAATGTAAGTCTTCAGACAGTGATTAAGTTGAATTATTATACAAATAAATATTTAAACACGCATACATTGAGGGTTGTTTGGTTATCCTGAGATCACACCTGAGAATTATATTGCTTGGTTAATGTCAAGGCAGCCCCTTTCTATACTTTCAAACTTATTTCCGTAAAGATGGGGGGCAACGCTAAAGGGAGGGAAAGCCGAAAGGAGGGATGAAGGGAAACTGCTCACCAGAACTATGGAAATTAATTTTAACCCTTTCCTAAACACTAATCTCAACCACAGAAAACTAACTTTTAACTCTAACCCCATGTTTATAACTAAGCCTAAAGGCCCTAATATTCATTTTAGTGTGTAGTTTCCCGCCTTCCTGCTTTTCCTCCTTTTAGTTTTCGGTCAAGATAGTTCAGGGATTAATATAATTGTAAGAATTCTATGTTTAAGCTTAAAAGATTTTTACCATACTGGTACTGGTTGAAACTTAGCAAACATCTGTATTACATGAAAGATGTAAAGCATGCATGTTGCATGCGTAATACCACCTATAATGGAGTTCACACAATAATGTATGTAACTACACAATGTCCATCAGCTGTAACCAGAAGTTCCACCAAGCTATGGCAGTGTAACATGAAAGAACCTGTATATGCATAGTTTTAGTTTATATTGAGAATGAGTAATAAATCCTGAATGGAACCAAATGGCTCGACATATATTAGTAGTATAGTCCCATTCAGTATCGGTTTGGACAATATGAACAAATACGACTATATCTGGAATTGAATCCAATTTGGACACCTCTAAGCTACCAATCCTGTGTGAATTCAATCCCGTTTGGTTTTAGTCTTGGAATCAATTTTGTGTGTTTTTATTGCTATGGCCACAGATGACATTCAGAGCCAAGTCTTCAGTATAAACTCCATTTACCCCATTCGTTATGTAGTCCTGCAGGCTGCAGCACATTAAGGGGCAATTTGGAAAAGAAGTGTGCACTTCGTGCACCTAGCTTTAGCTTTGGGTATATTACACTCTCTATCTACTATATATGGTTGTGCTAATAAGCTTGCTATTATGTTAAAAGAAAATTGATTGCATGTAAATCAGTTAATTCGGTTTCTACAATTATTTTGAAATCATTATTTAGAATTTTAAACCACTCGGTGAGAGACCTAAAGAGCAAGCCAAACACATTGTGCCCAATGATTTAAATAAAAAATAGTATTACATGTACACTTTATAAAAGAATTATAATTTATCACTGTTATTCAAAACCACAAATTTTAGCACTTTTTTAAATTTTGTATCAAAATTGTATTTTTTGTTTAGCTATTAGCACTTAATTTCAAATTGGTAGAATTAAAAAATAATTCTGAATCATATTTCTATTCGTATCGAATTCGATCTTGAACTTTTCTATAAAGAAATTGTATTGCTGAAGAAGCATTCGTGTTATTTTTTGTAGTTTGTTTTCTATTAATTAAAATAATCACATTATTGCCAATACATATATGGGGCCCAAGTTTTTTTCACATTTACAAAGCATTAGTTTTTACTGCTAACAAAACAGGTTTTACTGGTATCCTATACCGGTTTTAGTGTGTTATAGTTTACAGTTTTGTATTGCCTCGGGCATAATTTTACTCCTATAGCACGAGATAAAAGTTTCTTGTAAAATGGATTTGTATGAAACTAACTTTTAGTATCATTTTAAGGTCAAAGCTAAACTATTAAAATGAAGGCTTTAATTTTGGTTGGTGGGTATGGAACCAGGCTCAGGCCCTTGACGCTATCAATGCCAAAGCCATTGGTAGAATTTGGGAATAAGCCAATTATGCTACATCAAGTTGAAGCACTTGTAGAGGTAAGAAAACCAATATAGCTGATGCTTGAATGATATTCACACATATCTATATTTTAGTATTATTATTAATTAAATTTAACAATCAATGTACTAATATAATAAAGACATAGTTTTATTTATTGTATTCCTATATAATGTGTGTTTGGTGTATATCTTTTCTTCTTTTATATTTGTATCAAATCACATTATGCATGTTCTGTTTTTTAGGCTGGAGTAAAAACTGTTATTCTTGCTGTCAGTTACATGTCAAGCGTTCTAGAGAAAGAAATGGACAAACATGCCAAACGAGTATGTATATTTTTGTTTGTTTTTTGTATTTAAACCTGGAAAAAAAGCATTATGGTATTGTATATAAAATGTTGTACTACTGGTACACTTATTAATTCGGCAGACAGGGAAGGGTTGCATAACCGCCATAGTTTTTAATGCTGCGAGTACAAAAATACACTTATTTACTTTTTAATAAATTTTTGTAAATTCATGTATCATTTTTACAAACGGTGACTAAGGTAATAATAATGCTAACTGAGCTAAGTTTTGTTACTGGGCTAAAACAATACCAGTCGAGTTTTGTATCATACTTTATTCATTTTGTGATGTCAACCCGATATAAAAACACACTACTGGGGTCATTAACTTGTGAAAGCACATGATTGCAGCAAATTATCGGAAATTTCTAATGTAAACCATGTCATGATGACTGTTAAATTATATTACAATTTTATGCCCAAACATTTGTTATTTATTAATGGCTGGTTCTCAAAATAATGCATGACCGTTCCGTTTGGCAAACATATTACAGACACCTGGTTTAGGTTACAAATTTTAAGTGTTGCTTAAAGAAGTATATAATTGTGTAATATGTGACATGTAAGCCAAAAGGTACTTTAAAAATTTTATTATTTTTTAGCTTGGAATCGAAATCATTTTTTCTCAAGAAGAAGAACCATTGGGCACAGGTAAAAAGATATGTAAATATAACGGTAAAAAAAATTTAGATAGCTTTGATAGAGGTATACTCACGAGTAGATCTGGGCGTAATTGATCAAAGTTGTTTTACTTTCGTAATTTTAATTTGTAATTTTTATGACGTCATCGTTATTTAAACAAACAACCAAAAATTGTAGTGTTTTTGGGTGTATTTTGATGGTAGACAAAGAGAATGAAAATTTAAACTTAACTGCAGAGACTTGAAAGTCTAAACTAAACTGGTCGTTCGTGTTGAGTTAAAACAAATACTCACATGAGTAATCAAGCAACAAATCGTGACGGGAGTTGTCTTTTTTCTTACCACGCTGATTCCCGATAAGGAAATTGGCGCGAATTTAAGATCATATGTATTTAGCGCGATTTGGATTATTACTCGTTTTTGATTATACCGGTGGTTCTTATATTGCAAGGACTTAAACAAGGAATTGCTTAGAAAGTGTATTTACAATGACATGCAATTCCCGTTTGGTTAATTACAGACAGATGCATAATTACTAATTAGGTAATTTTAATTTGACTTCCATACTGTAATTCCTACATCTGTAATTACGCAACTGAACGTCATTTCGTAATTACGCCCAGCTCTACTCACAAGATGTTATAGGCAATTGGGATAATTTAATTATAAATGTTTGCAGTATACAAAAAAATAATCAACATTTTATTTTAATCTTCAAACATTTTTACAGCCGGACCACTTGCCTTGGCAAGAAAATACTTCGAAGGATGTTCAGAACCATTTTTTGTTTTAAACAGTGATGTAATCAGCGATTATCCGTTCTCCAATTTACTTGAATTTCACAAAGGACATGGAAAAACTGGAACTATATGTGTAAGTTTAACAACTCTACTTGATTATAGGAAATTATACAAAAGTTAAATTTTGTTTTTTCTTACCAGGTGGCTAAAGTGGAAGAACCATCGAAATATGGTGTTGTGGTTTATGAGAAAGAAAGTGGGAGAATACAAAGGTGTGAACATGAACTGCATTTTGCAACAAGCATCTTATCTGTATAATTTAAACTGTTTTATTATGTGTACTTTACATTAACTTCCATTCTTCTTTAATACCAACATGTTGAGTAGTTGGGATGTATCTCAACCTTTCCAGTTATGTTCAGTTGAGCATAAAATGTAGCGCCTGAAGCCATTGTCACAAGTGGGTGTGGTAGTAATGACAACATACCAAACTACTATTATGGGCTTATAGTATATTTTCTATATTGTACAAGAAGCCCTAAAATAGGTTTTATATCATGTACAGTACAAGTACATAAATTTCATTCTAATGTTGCTTTTCACTGTTTGTCATACAAGACACTTTTTACTATTTATTTTTCTTAATTTGGGTATTTTAAAATTTTGGTTAAATTTTACAATAAAATAAACTTATCTTTTTATTAGGTTTGTGGAAAAACCACAAGAATTTGTGTCGAACAAAATTAACGCTGGCATGTACATTTTCAATCCATCTGTCCTCGAATTAATAGAGGTATGTTTGAATGTAATAAGTATCTTTGTACTATAATATCATACAATAACGTTGAAGAACACAACAGCAAAACACAGACTTCGTATTTAGACGAAAACAAACCATATCATATAGCCTATCACAGAAGTGATTTTCAGAAATAAAGCATATTTTGTTTTTTAACTATTTATGTTTTTTATGAAGGTTCGGGCCATTCTGTATTAAATGTTTCAGCTGAGTTTACATGTAAATGGATCAAATCTAACTAGAAAATCTAACTCACAAATTTGTCTTTTTTGTTGTATGGAGACTTGTAATATTAAAACAGAGCTTCCATGGAAGTTTTATGAATATTGAACTTTTACCTCCTGAATTATATTAGAATAATGCACAGCTGTGGCTTAATTTATTTTTAATTTAAGGAAAGACCAATGTCAATTGAGCGTGAAGTATTTCCACACATGGCCGAGTCGAAAGAACTTTACTGCATGGAACTTCAGGAATTTTGGATGGACATTGGTCAACCTAAAGATTTCCTCAAAGGGATGTGCATGTATCTAACCTCACTGCGGCAGAAAAGTGCCGATATGCTTCACAAGGGACCAGAAATTATTGGAAATGTTTTAGTGGTTTGTAATTAAATTCTCTGTTATTCTTATCTGTATAATAATACCAGTATTTCCATAAACATTATCATAGGCCTGATTGCAATATGGTGGACATTACTGTAATATTAAAAACCCTGAAAGTTGTTGAATGGATGGAACATAAAAGAATGACTTTTGCAGGACCCCTCTGTTAAAATAGGACAAAACTGTAAGATAGGACCCAATGTTGTGCTGGGACCTGGTGTTGTTATTGAGGATGGGGTGCGGATAAAGAGATGCACTATTATGAAGGAGGCAGTTGTCAAATCACACTCATGGCTGGAAAGTTGTATTATAGGTTGGGGATCAAAAGTTGGAAAATGGGTAAGTTTTGATCATTATATATCCAGTTATTATTTTGTTATTTAAATACAAAGTCATTAACTCTGCAATAAAACCTATTCTCAAGCCTGTAGTGCAATGCAAAGTCGTTATGGTCATGATAATAAAATCTGATATCACTGGTGTTGGTTGCTGGTTCGCAAGCGTACAGTTACTATACCATGTGTGGATGATAGTTGTCATTTATACCAACAATGGGGCATCACATCATAATCACCACAAGCTGGCTACCATTGGGCTGAAGACTGTTGCAAATGATTTCATTAGAATATTTTCCAGGCACGTCTTGAAAATGCTACTGTTCTTGGCGAAGACGTCAGTGTAAAAGATGAAATCTATTTGAATGGTGTCCGAATTTTACCGCACAAGAGCATCGGCGTATCTTATCCAGAACCACAAATTATTATGTGAACACTCGGTCTCAAATTTTTTTTAGCTTTTTATGTTTTACTACTTTTATAGTTAGAGAATCGAATAATACTCGAGTGTCTTAATTCCAATTTAACCAACATATTGTTTTATTCAACTTTGCAGTTTTCAAAAATTTGGGATTACATCATTGTTGTGTACATATATATATTTATTTATACTTATACGGCTTGTAGAATTTACTTTTTATAAACAAGTTTTAAAAAAACTTAAAACAATAACTGCTACATATATTAAAAATACTTCTATGGTAAAAAGCTCATGCGCAATCTTTCGATGGTAGTAGGCAGGCACATACATGCAGAAAGAAAAGAGAAAATAGAACAATTTTTAATATGAATATCTGATTGGGAATTGGGGTGTAGAAAAGCAAGCAGAGTGGACCCCTCCTGAATCACCAAGCAAATTACATCTCATGCATTTAGAAGAAATCTTTATTTCCTTTTTTTGACAAAAGTTTTTGAGACCACACTGGATGGGTTATAGTCGACTCTTGTTTTGCGTTTCATGTCGTAGTTACGCATGAGGAAATCTGCTACCCTGCCACGAGGACCTTGCAAATTAAAGTGGTAGCCAAACTTCAGCAATGTTTTGTTGTTGTCCAAAATTTCACACATTTCGTTCTCAACCTAAAATGAAAACCAGATATTGATACTGTCAATATAATTTACATCATAGGCGTCGATTTTTTTCATTGTAAACGAAAACAGGGGTGGCGCCAAGACGGCATAACTTTATTTAGCTGTAACCAACTTTTAATTAGGCAAAATTAGCGGGCTTGGCACACTCGCTACGAATCTTTCCTATTAGGGAATCATTATATATCTTTTATGGTCTTGCTGTTATTTAATTATTTGGAAGATTGCGTCGGCAACCGCAGGCCGCGGCGGCAAGATAAAACAAACACGTCTGCATTCGAATGTGTGGAAAGCCCCTTATATGAAATAACGTTGACAATGTTTTAATCGCGACGATGGATGGATATAAATAAATAGTATTATTGAAAGGAGTTCCGAGCTTTTTTTCGATTTGCAGACTGTCGCTTTGAGGTTTTTGGCTTTTAGGTTTGTTGCATATTTTTAATAATTTTGCATATTTGTTCGTATTTGTTGGAAAAATGTTTAAAACACAACGAAAAACAAAACACAGCAACAAGAAAAGCTATTTGCAAATCTACGTTTTGCAATATTCAAACAATATAAAGAACCTTGTTCTATCAATATTTACTATCCTGTCTGATAGGTTAATATGATTCTGTTTGTGCGATGCTTTATAGTTTTTTAAACAGCACGTTACGATAGGTAGTATAACTTTGGTTGTAATAAGTAATATTGAGTTAAAAATCAAACAATCAGCGTGTGAATGGTTGTTTATATTACGTTGACAATCAAACAATCAAGGAGTGAATTGTATTATGTATAATTAAAGTTAAGTAACCTTTCGAAATAATAATGAACATGTGTGTTATTTGTGTTGCGATTTTGATGATTCTGTGCTACAAATTATTTTTTTACAGTAAACACATTGTAAAAATACCGTAAAGAGTGAAAAACTGGGGTGGCAATGGCAAGTATGGCATATTTTGTATATTGCCACCTCGCATTTTTTATTGGGGTGGCATGCCACCCCGGTAATCGACGCCAGTGTGTTACAAGTATACCTTATTTCCAAACTGGGCTCTCTGATTATCAATGCGAAGTTCTTCCAGTGTGTCATTCTCTTCCAGTGTATTCATAATAGCCACAACACCTTCCCCCGAAATAAAGTTGCTTTCAATGTTTAGGACTTTTATAGTCCTGTTGATCTATAAAGAAAACAACGTAGGTCCCAAAATATCGAGTAGTCTAAAATCATAATAAATATTTCTTTTACACATTTCACTAAATTTTACCTTGAGCATATCAGCAATTGCCATGGCAACAGCGTCATTGATACGTGTGCTGGCTAGAGACCAAGTAGTTACATTGGTGTTTGTTTTCAATTCCTCACAATAGTCTTTCAAAGTATGAATTGGGATATTCTGTAAATTTATCACGAATGGTTAGCTACTGAAACAATGGATTAACAGAATATTATTATAAAATGGTGCAATTGGCTTGTGTTAAAAATTTTAAAGGGACACTTGTTTTTTTTAACTGAAAAATACCAAAATTAAGATTTTTCCATTAAGGATATTCCCCATTACAAGCCAAGAAGAATTCCCAGAGTTGTAAAAAATGAAACAGTTTGGTTTTATACTTTAAAAGATTTAAAAAATATGAAATAGATATGCAACTTGGGTTCTATTACAGGGCTTCTCAAAACAGCCATGATTTAAAAATAATTCCTGCTTTTCTCTATTTACGGCCTCAATGTTCTTATTAGAGATAATTAAGGTTAAAATTTTCATTCATATAAGCTACGATGATGTCAGATAACATAGTCTGATGTGCACAAATCTGACAGGTATCAATACTGTTTACTGAACATGTTAGTGTACAAATGTGTTTTGCAATTATTGGTGGTTAAACAATGTGGTTGACAATCTCTAGGTTTAAAATTGTGTTTCTAATACAAACCACATACTGAAATCGGTTGGTACATTTTTATACCAAATATATAGTACTTAACAAAATGATTGAGAAAACGCTATTGATTTTTGTCATGTTAACATGGAAATGTAAGTATTTAACATCGGCTGTGCTATCACCAACTGCCTCAGGGTAACATGAAATAAGCTACCTTTATATTATTGAGATTGACAGCTGTGAGTGAGCTGTCATTCTCTTTGATTCTCTGAAGTGTTTCATCCACGTCGGTTGGGTTTGGTGGCTCACTCAGAGGGGTTACCTGTATTATATTCAGGTGTCATTGATTAAAGATAAATGGAATAATTCTTTCAGAAATAAGGCAAAACATTGGAATTTTAACATAAAGATAAAAAATCAAACTATCATTCGCATTTAACCATGTTGGCACTGTCTGGCAAGACGACAAATTATTCTATGTTTCAAGGTTTGGACTAAAGTTGTTTTGAAGAAAATTAAGTGACTCTGATACCTTCATTTGACACTTTGTGGTACTCGTGAACCCTGTCTTGTTGACAATCTTGGTTTCCATTAGTGAGCTGTAGAACTGATCAGTGTTCATCATTGTATGCATTCCCAGTATAGCTGTATTATATATATTAAATGATTTTACCGTTAACTCCACAAGTGACATTTTTTATGGACTTCTTTATTGTGGCAAAGTAATATTGTTGCGCAGACCCACTGGCATGGGATAAATATAGGTATGTTTGTTGAGTGACAAAGAAACATGACTTTCTGTTTAACTGGGCATTAACATGTGCTATAGTAGAGATGCTGTGTATATCTGGCTTTGTTATCCATGTTTTTTGTACTATTGTATTATGCTCTATTGCTATGTACTTAGCAGTGTGCTGCATACAACTGGATTTATATTGCACCATTGTCCCTAATTCAACTCTCATTAGAGATAAGCATTTATTGATGTTTATGTTTAAAGTAACAAGCATCCCGACTGCTTCATCCATATAAGTACCATGAAGTTGTAATAGTATGTTGCAATTATTACCGTAATAAATACTCTTTAAGTGTTAGAAATGCAAATGAAGAATGACTTTAACACAATAGAGTCTGGTCAATGTCAAGATCAGCCTAAACAAGTCACTTTAATGGTTGATTTTGAGTCCAGAAAACAAATGTTGCATATCAGGAGAAGCCATTATCACTTTAATTAGTTTGCAACTCAGCAGTTGTTCAAACTCAGGACGTATAGTTTTAAATAATTACGTAGATATGTTACAATAAAAATACTTTTTTAAATCGTTTATTGGTACCATTGAAGAATGAATAATAAATCAATTAAATATCATATAACTTTGCTTTTAAATGTAACTTAATGATTTCTAATTCTACGTACTGATACTTGTAATTCTTACCAGCAATATCCGTGAGTTCAGCCTCAGTAGCACTGTTTAAACATTCTTCAAGTTCTGGGTCAAGATTTGACGCTGGCAGATGCTTTTCACTTTGAACAGGTTTCTCATATATTTTCCCACGTTTCACACCAGCTTGGTACGGCACCACATCTTCTTGGTCTTCAACATTTTTCGCCTGGTAGTGGGAAGAAGACAATTAAAACTCTGTAAAGAAACATAATCATAATAAAAGGTATAAAAAGATTTTTTATCATGGTGGACCTGTAACCCTGCTAAAGTCGTTAACAAAGCAAGAGTGAGAATCTTATCAATGAATGTCTATCTATTTAATACATTAGTTAGAAAATGAAGTGAACAGACCATAACGTCCTGTCAAACAATCTTGATACTTTATTATAATTCATTAGTTGGAAATGCAGATTGATAGCTGTTTGTAAAAGGAGAAAACAATTTAAAAAATCATATAACTGTTTTTTTATCTCTATTAAATAAACACCTTTGTCAGCAATTACTGTTGAATAAACTTGTCCTGTGTTTAAAATTTGGATTGTGTACTATAAGGCCATTTTACACAGCTTACATGGCATCGCTTTTTTTTATTATCATCAGTGCAATAATGAAGAAATAAACTGGACACAATAGCACTAGATTAACAGAATAAAATATCATGTCACACATTCCCAGGCAAATAGAACTAACAAGGGGTAGTGAAAAATTGGGTGAAAATGCATGGTGTGCTACACAAAAAAAGGTTATATGTAAATATTGTTTTTATTCATCAAAATTGAGCTCAAGAAATTGTTGATGACCTCATGCAGCAAACATTTACGGAATACTTAGCTTATAGGTTACCTCATTTTCTATGAAAGTCAAAAGTTTTTCTCGATCCAGAGGACCAGTGGCATCTCTTGTTGTCTGATCTTTCTGTCGAAATCCAGCAGGTAGCAACTGGTCCTAAAAAGTAAAGGGACTTATTTACTTATAATCAAGTACAATACTTTTTAAATATCAATTTCAACAATGGCAAAAAAGACTTGTGACAAAATGTTAATTAGCCTGCAATTATCTGGTAATAATGTCTTTTCAATGTCCTTTCTGAACGAACACAAACTTAGTTATAATTTATCACACTCATCACTCATGTCATAAGGAACCAATATTATTTTTTTATATTGTATGTTTTTAAAACTAAACAAGGTGTATCATTCATTGTAATATATATATATCTTTAATAAAGCTCCCAGAACAATATGGGATTGGCAACTGGTAAATATCAAACTAAAATAAGGTGGACCTAATGTATTATTATAAATCTTTTTGTCATTTGTTATTTTATCAATTAAACATAAGCCATCAGGAATCTAAATATTGAATCATGGTCTCATCTACTTTAAAAAGTAAATGCAACCTTTTCTAATAAACTATGAATGTTTGATCAAAGAACTATGCCTAAGTAGGCTCTCCAAGATTTCATAGATATTTGTTTAAATATATTTTTTCATTTATTATCTGAATAAATATGTAGCTCATAAAATGATTCATTTTGTTTACAAAACAGCATACCGCAAAGAAATATTTTTTTTGATGTTTTTCTAAATATAAAAATTATTTATCATTACCCTAAAACAAACGTTTTATTAATATCGCATGCATTACCAAATGCTATATTTTAGTCAAATATATAATATATAAAAATGCACAAAACAAGGAAATTAAAAAATGTACTGTTAAATTAGCTTAGCTGTTTCTTGAGTATTTGGCCAACCCACCAAGAATTGTATTTTCAATTTAAGAGTCTTATTGAATGATATTTTAAAGATGCATTATGTCATGAATAATTATGTTATTATATAATTAAAGGCAAATTCACAGACCAAACGTTATAGGCACATTATATTTGACATTATAAGCAGCAAGTGTTCAAGATATCTTTAGTTTGTGGTGTGGATAACCGATATATTTAACAAATTATGATACAAAATATCTTTATATTAATCTTTTTAATTTTACTGATAGGCTTATTATGCTAATATGTGTTTCTTGCGTCATTGCCGTGAGTATTTGTGTACCAAAACATGTACTGGATTGCATCCCTTATTCGTAACGTACAGGAAATAATTAGACCTGACGTAAATGCACATCCTTCACCTTAATTTACTACTTAAAACTACCAGTCGACCATGTATTCATATTATCATGTGACCTGTTGAGTTTCCTGACTGTCAGAATTCTAAGAGAACTAAATTTTTAATTATGTTTAAATCTTGTAATCACATTAACAACATGACATTTCAAACATGTTACATGTTTAACCCATATAAATTATAAACTGTATACATTTACCAGTTTAAGTGATGGTTCTTAAAGCAATAATTTCCGATAAAAACTGTTTATCCCTTCCCAAATTTGATATAATTAAAACAATAATTACAAGGTATATGTATTATATCGTAAGTTGTTCTAGTACATGGCGTTGTAAATCACATTTTTTTAATTTTCGTTGCCTTGCTGAGTAAAATGACCTCATAAAGGACAAATAAAAGCACATACGCATATGCGGCACATGTATAACATGTTAATTTGATCAATAAACTCCTTGATCAATAAACAGATTAATATTAACTTAATATTTTAAATGAATGATATGTTACATCACCACCTAAACGGGTCTTTAAACAGAAAACTCCATTTAAACCGGTGTTAGTAGGGATGTCCTTACCAATACCAGTTTGGATTCAAAAATTATTCTTAAATCAATAAATTGGAATCTAGAATTTCGGATCTACAATTTTTGAAAATATACATATGATAATTCGATTTAGAAAAATAATTTTAGGCCTGTTGTTTTTATAAGCAAACCTATTCCCTATATTATTGGTTCATAATCATAATGACATACATACAGCTCTGTCATGAAGTTCTTTCTTATTAAATTTGGGAGTGTATTCCATATTTCATAAACAGCAGAGAAAATACTTTTAACAGGGAAACAGAGTCAAACCACAACAAGCATACCAGTGCTTGTTTTTAGTACCGGTACTTGTTATACTTAATCAAAATGCAAAATTACATTATTCAATTTTACCACTCGTCTAAACTGCTAATAAAACTTTGATCTATCAACTCGATTATCATAACGCTCATCCCCTAAACCTAATGCCCAATAAAAACCCCTTTACATTTCCTTTTTAATCTTTAAGCCCTAAACAAAATTTACCTAGCAAAAACTCCTTTTTGTATTACAACTATCTAACAATAATCCCGTAATCCCTCTGCCCAATAATCATAATTCAAAACCATAACATTATAAATATATGATGGGATAATGGAAATTGCAAAAAAAACTCTCCAGTGAATTGTGAAATACATATTACAAAATCAAAATCCAAGCACTTCTAGTAGCATAGTTTATGTCCTACAATGGTAAAAATACATTGATGTTGTAGGTTGAAACATTTTAACGGAATAAAACTTTTTGCCCAAAATGTGGCAAGCAAATCTAATTTTCCACCCATCGTTGTCACTTCACGCTGCATTTATGCTGTGAAGATGTAATTTATTTATGTCATTTATCAAAAAAAGATACAATCAACTAGAACATCATACAAAACAAAAATTGATTCTAAAAAAAATTTTTCGTTAATTTAATTCAGTTTTTAGGATAAAAATTAAATATTTCATAAAAGAAACCAACATCGGGATCCAATTCTTCCAATTCCAAGGTAAGTTGTGCAATTTCATCTTCAGTTAAATCCTTTAATAATTCATCTTCATTGATACTAAGATACTTCTCTTGCTCTTGCTTCATTATTTCAAATATTTCAGACATGTTTATCAGTCAGAATAAAACGTGTATATACAGCAATATTTTATGAATTCCTGCAGACAGAACAAGTACCGGTAGTAGAATAAATGATTAATTTGTTCCGACAATAAGTAAGCGTAATGGCATTTATATATATATATACCACTACTGTTATGTTTATATATTTTTCAGGGTTTATTTTAGGGTGCTATTTTAGTGCAAAATTAATCAACAAAAAATAATTGGAAACTGCATACTAAAAGTCTAAAACTATAGCAACTAACTCTAACCCTACCCTAATCACTAATCTTAACCATAGAACTATAAACCTAACTCTTAACACCATCCACAATCCTTATTTTAGTGTGAAGTTTCCCTCCTTGCCTCTTTCCTTCCATTTTGTTTTCTTCGACATCGCCATCGGCTTATATAAGGCAAAGATGTATGACCAGCCTAAAAAGTAACTTAACTATATAACGTAACAATAGCTAATCAAACACCGAACTATGGAAATATATATCGTGAACCAATAACTAATCAGCGTATCGTTAACTCATTTTCATTTTGGTATTGTCCCATTTTGATCAACATTAGAAAAAGATTCAGTTTGATGATCCCGAAATTTGGTCATAGAGGTCCTAGTTTGGTTTTTAGTCAATCGTTTTTGTTTTTTTGTGCATTGTGTGTTTTGTAGACATAAATTGTATTATCTGCAGGCCCGGTGCTAGGAACCGCGGGGCCCAATTAGAAATGTGATGGCGGGGCCCCTACTCTTCATAGCAAAATTTACGAGTGTTTATATATCATAAAATACATACCAGTACATACAAACTACAAAAATAGACATTTAATACTTGCTATAAAACAAATTAAAGGTAATGTGGATGCCTATTTACGATATACCGGTATTGTTTTACTTCCAAACATATATATATATATATTGTTTAGCAACCATATTCATTATGACGTAACAGGCAGACACAGAAGTATAAATTTGACTTAGTTACGATGCACAACAAATTAATTTTATGAGAAAGAATATTATTTCACTTTTTATTTTACGTTTCAGTAGTATTTTAAACCTCGTAATACAGAAAGACCCCCGCTAGCGCGGGGCCCCTTCAAGGTGCGGGGCCCAATTTGATCTAATCGGTCAAATCGGTCAAATCGGCCTAAAACCGGCCCTGATTATCTGTTTTGTATTTCAAATTTTGTGTGTGCTGTTATTCATTTTCGGAGACGATATTAACTGGTTGCTACAATCTAAAAATGGTACGATCCCCTGTAGTGATTTGCCATGAATACAAGGTCATGTTAACTACATCAAGGACGTGTTATTTACCGTAAGTGATCGTTTTAGTTCGTTCTGATTGAAAAATCTAAAACCTGTTTATCAGTTTTGGTAATTGCAACGGCATTAGACAATTCATTTAAAATTTAGTAAATACACTCCGACAGAATAGACTGGTGTGTTCGTGCGTTATTGCCTTTCAGTCGATGGATTGTAGGTCCGAAACTGGTTACTAGCTAATCGAAACTGGTCTCTAGTTGTATTCTTAAGCAAGGCAGTTAAAGTAAATTGCCCTAACCTAGCTGAATAATGGGTTTTACTAAATTAAAGAAACGTGTAAATGATAAACAACACACTGCAATAGCTCTGTTAACCCGACGGTGTAAGCGAGGTGATAGGATAGGAAGGGGCCAGGCCCGGTGCGAGGAACCGCGGGGCCCAATTAGAAATGTGATGGCGGGGCCCCTACTCTTCATAGCAAAATTTATGGGTGTTTATATATCATAAAATACATACCAGTACATACAAACTACAAAAATAGACATTTAAAACTTGCTATAAAACAAATTAAAGGTGGATGCTTATTTACGATATTGTTTTACTTCCAAACATATATATATTGTTTAGCAACCATATTCATTATGACGTAACAGGCAGTTGCAGCCAGGAAAAAGAGCAGGGGTAGCAGCATAGGTGAAGTATTTTATTGGGTATTTACGCAAGGTGCAGCAAGGAAAAGCGCTTTACACAGGGCATAGCTTAGGTAGGTATAGGTAAGGGTTTTGAGAGAGCAGCAGAACCAAGCGAGGCTCTACTAAAATGCTCTCTGATATTACGAAATCTTATACAGTTTATATAAGACACATAACAGGAAATTAATCGCGACTTCCCATGCATAAAATATGGACACATGGCATGGCGCGATCTAGTTGTTAAAATATATAATATTACAATTATAAACGTGTGGGATTCCCACAAGGCAGACACAGAAATATAAATTTGACTTAGTTACAATGCATAACAAATTGATATTATGTGATAGAATATTATTTCACTTTTTATTTTACGCTTTAGTAGTATTTTAAACCTCGTAATACAGAAAGACCCCGCTAGCGCGGGGCCCCTTCAAGGTGCGGGGCCCAATTTGATTTAATCGGTCAAATCGGCCTAAAACCGGCCCTGGAAGGGGCACCAAGGGGGTTAACACACTGGCAATCGTCAGATCACCTCGCGCCCACCGTCGAGTTACCGGAGCTATTGAAGTGTGTTGTCGTATATGATAGACACGTTCATTCAATTAAATATAATTGTCCGCCCGGTTGGTATAGCGGTTAAGTGCGTCGCCTTTCATTGCTAGCGATCAGTTTCGCACCTGCAACCTAAACCCACCAAACTATAACCGGCCTTGTGATCTAAAGGTTGTCCGTTTGTTAACCCCCTTGGTTTACCCATTCACGGAATAAACATTTCCTATCCTATTCCATCAGTCCGGCCCGTTGATCTAGCGGTTAAATGCGACGCGGTTTCTGGGGTTATTTTACTTCTCTATCGTTTCTAGTTGATTCTATTCGGTTTTCCGTTTTTTTTTTATATATTTTCCATCAGTTTCTTAAAAATTTAGAGTAAATATTCTAGTTCAGTCCAGAGATATTGGCGAAAACGTCAAAACATTTTTCCAACATTTTCCCAATAACGGGAATTCCCCTTGTTTTTTCCCCAAAATAAAGGTCGAGACAAAAGGATTACCGAGTACCTCTATCGGGTATTTTAACCTGATGGGATAAACCGTTCTTGCCTATGACGCAGTAAAAAGTAATGTATTATTTTTCGAATACGAACCCGTAATTGTAATGTGTACCCTTGGGACATTTTTTGGTAAACGCAAGAATAAAAAAAGAACGCCTCGTCTCTGTAGGGATTCTGGTCTTGTTGTTGCTTGGTTTTCAGTGCCTATTGCTGGTACTAAATCTGACCTGTAGTTCTCTATAGGGAAAACTAAAAAGGGAAAAAGCGGGAAGAAGGGAAACTGTACTCTAAAATGAATATTAAGTAATAATGGTTAGTTTTAAACATGGGGTTAGAGTTAGGGTTGGTTCTGGGGTTAAGATTAGTGTTTAGGAAAGGGTTAAAATTAATTTCCATAGTTTTGGTAAGAAGTTTCCCTTCTTCCCTCCTTCCCGCTTTCCCTCCTTTTAGCATTGCCCGTTCGGCCGTTCCCTAGTTATTAAGACTCAGGTTGATGTGAGCAGAGCAGAAAATACTGTATGTGAGCAAAGCAGAACATACAGAGTGAGTGAATAACTTGTTTGTATAAAAGATGGCGAAGTATACACAGTTCTTGGCTAATTGCCATTTAAAATGGTTGTCTTGCAGTATTAAATTCTTAACTGTTCTCGGCTCTGTATTTTTCCTAGCCTTAAATTCTTAACTGTTCTCGGAAAATGTATTTTTCTTAGCCTTTGTAATTTGTACTTATGGTTCAAGGTGTGGGCTTTACCATAAGAGAATAGTAATAATGACGTCATATTATATACAGTACACAGTGACAATTCGCAAGTTCACTAAACCTTTATTTTCATTTTTTGGCATGTCTATTTGAAGCTATCCTGAGAATTTGTAATAAGGGTGGACAAATAAGTTTAGGGTTCAAGTAAGTATTTCAGAAATCGTAGACATGATATTCCAGATTCACCTAAATCTGAATTAATAAATAGGAATACCGTACAGTTACCCCCCAAAATTCCATGTAATCCTAAATATTCCGAAGAAGCTCTATTTCAATTGCAGCAATATCCTGTTGTAGTTTAATGAACTTTGTTTAATTTCAAGGTAAATTTACTTAGATATCAGGTCAAAATGTTTCAAAAACCATTCAGAACTAAATCAAATACTTTATTACGAAATTCTGACAAGAAACGACTCCGGAAAGATCTGCAGGAATCCTTTGACTGCAATCGATTGGGTTCTACATTAACAGAGATCATCCCTAACAAAAAGGATGTTTGCCATCTGAAATTGTATTCGCACAAGTGGGTATTACCAACTTTTATAATAACAATTTATCCTAATATCATATAAAATGTGTCTCTAAACCCACACAGAGGAGAAAATGTGTCAGTGTTCTTTTGGGAAAACAATCCAATGTTATTTGACCACGAAAAGACTGTGTATCCAACTGTATGCTTTCTGTGGGAATACCCTAAACTAGTGCCTTGCATACCTACACAAGCATTTGTTATTCACAAACTTGCCAATGGTGCTGGTAAGTAAACTCAAATCCAATTGATTAATTGTGTTATTTTTTAATACAAACTTTGTAAAAAGTACAAAAGACAATCTATATACCATGATGCTAGTATATACAGTGTGGTTATCTAAGAAGGTTAAGCTTAGATCCCTAATATGTGGAGTATAAATATTTATTTAAAAATGCCATCTATACGCAATTTGCAAAAAGTGATTTATTGAAAAGTAGAACATATGTATTATTTAAAATTTTGTTTGAACTTTTTTGATTTAGTTAAATCTTATAGTGCTGATTCAAATAAAACGCTTATAAAAACATAAAAAGTATAAAATATTTAAAATTAAGGAAACAATAAAAGTCAGATTAAGAAAACTTTTTTCCTCCAGATTTGATGTTACCTGGTGTGGTATTTCATCCCGATCTTGAGTTTCCATGTTTTGAAAGAGGTGAAGTAGTTGCAATAAACACATTAGGAAATTATTCTGCTCTAGCTGTGGGAGTGGCTGTTATGTCATCTAACGAAATGCTAAAAAGCGAAGGTAAGGTAAAGGCATATAGCGGCGATTTGTGCATTTTTTACAATCAATGGGACTGACACCGCTCGACAAAAACTTTTGTGCATATAATGTTAATGTCTCATTAGAATTTTTTATATAAAAAACGCCTTAAAACACAGTATAAACATGATAAGTAAATGTTTAATGTTAGTATTGTAATAAAATTCTGCAATCTGACAACCATTTGCACTGTAAATTAGCATTTGATTATGGTGTCATATTTACGCCCAGAATGAAGCATATTTTCAGTGTAGAACGAGAGTGGCAGGGGTGCAATTGCAAAAACCTTATTGCATTTGCTGTTTCCCGATGTAATAAAGGAGAAATGAGTTCCTATTAAGATCTTTGTACACTAACAACCAACAAAATTTATTTAAAATTTGATAATTATGTTAGTTGCTGTGTTTAATAGAATATAAAACACTGAAAAAAAAGGTTAATTGTTTTTCCCTAGTCAGGAAATTTTCTCATGGTAAAACACCCCAAAAAAGAAAAAAAAACAGACCCAAAGCAACATGCTATTTTTCCCTAAAGAGAAACATAACTATTTAGGCAGGGGAGTCATAATATGCTTACAACCTGTAAAGATACAAAAAAAGTATCAGGTTTTATATGCATAAAAGTTGGTTTAAGTTTAATGACTTCAGATGTAATTAAACTTCTTTACAGATAAACGAGGAAAAGCTGTGAGAATTTTACATGTTTTTGGTGACCAATTATGGACCTTAGGTGAGAAAACTCAACCACCTAGGGTTCGATATAGTTTTAACACACCTGATGAAAATACATTGGATGAAACTGAGTTTTCAAAAACAATTGAAAATTTGAAAATGTTGGGCAACATGGCGACCTCTGAAACCCAAAATGTCGAAAATTGTGAACTCGGTGAGCATGAGCAAGATACCGGTGAATGTGAACAAAATGCTGAAGTATCGGAATCCACAAATTCTGTAAATGATAATGAAGTACTGGCAGAAAATAAAGACATAATAGAAGAAACGACAGAAGAATCCTTAAATATGGATGAACTACTTCATGTTTCTTTTATGACTGCAATCAAATCGAATGTGAAAGACAACCAACTACCAATACTTGCCAGTTCTTTTTACAGGCAAGATGCATGTTCTACTTTACTACTTAAAAATTAAGTGCATTACTGTAAACCAGCGGTTCTCAAACTTTTAAAAAAAAATTACGCAACGGTCCCCTAGCAAGTTTTTAAATGACTCACGGTCCCCTTGAAAAATTGGGAAGTAAAACGAAAAATTTAGCAACGTTAAAATTCTAAAACAAAACATATTAACCCGGATGCATGGCTCAAGGAAAAACGAGACGCCTCTGACCTTGCCATTTTTTAAATGTTTACTCCTACTATAATAGAAGTTGTACTTCTATAGTAGGAGTTCAGCAGTCTCAGATAGGCTTGTTGGTACTTTTGAATTGCACTAATGTGACATCAAATAGCTTCTTGTAATGTCATAAATGCCTATGTAGCCTGTAAGCTTAAATGACAAATTGTGTTTGTTAGGGTTAATTGGAAGAAAAGTTGCGTGAAAACTTAATTTTACACAATTTTTTTTCTTCAGGGGCGTCGTTTTAATTTTTTTGGAAGGTGCTTCGCAGTCCCAGACAATTGTCTCGCGGACCCAAAAAGACTACGGACCCCAGTTTGAGAACCGCTGCTGTAAACACATTAATAAGCCAATCTATGCATTTAAAAGGAAAAATAACATATTTAGCCATTCTATCATTGTATTACACATTTTTAAACACCCACTCTCCGAAAAACTACAATTGTCAAAATAGATATCAAATATCTTTTAAGTGTTTGTTTTAAACCCCATCAAACGAAATAAACTACAGACAAAGATAATTTTATTGGTATAAAAGAGCTGATAAATTAAATGATAAAATGTCAATGCCAATGGCTAAACAACAAACAAATGTATAGGGCTTGGGTAAACATTAAGTCAGTAAAAATCAAGAACCGAAAATATATAATTTACTTTTAAAAGCATAGACCAATTTTATAAGGCTACTGGAAGGTTTGTCCAGTGTCTATTACAGTGTTTTTTCCATGTCAACAGTGCTTGTACATGTAAAAGTGATGAATATTTGAACTGTTTATTATAACAATTCAGTATGTTTTTAGGAAGTAGAACCTAATGTCTCATCGTTCTGTTACTGTTTGCATGGCTCAGTTGGTTAGTGCATTGCTCATCAACGGAATGTTGTGATTAAAAAGGGCTGCTGACTTGGTCAGTTATTTAATTAGCTATTTAGATTGCCCATTTAATAACTTTTCTTAGTTTGTAAATCTTATTTACAGATATAAAACATAAATATCATACGTCCTAATATCAGAAAACTTAAGTACAATGTAACTTTCTCAATCTATTATGATGTGTTGCATCTGGGATGTTGGCAATATTTGTAACCCTTTTAAAAGCAAAAAATTTCAATGTCCAATTACATATTTAGATTGCATGTTTTACCCTGTTGTCCATCTGGAGTTAATTTGGAAATTAAGAAAACAAAACACAAGAAACTGGGCAAGTAAGTAGAATATTTATTGTATAGAATAAGATAACTGTGTTGGAGTTGGTTGCCATTCGAACCTACACTCGGTATTCCAGAATTATACAGTGTGTTGTGTATACTGGAGGTATTGTGTTTTAGTTCAAACCAAAGCTACTGTTTTTAATCCAACTACCGACTGGGTGTTTATCCAACATACTCCCAATTATCTATACCAGCGTGGTCCAACTACTTATTACTTAAGAGCCATTTAACAAAAACATGACAGCTTGCGGGCCACTTTCAACATAATGATTATAAGAACAACAGCCTTAACCATTTTGCCATCACCGCACTCCTCAGACTATTTTACCACAAGCAAGTTTAATCTGCCATTAAAGGCCCAAGTAAATTATTACAGATTAATAGTCAAATGCCCCAATGTGTAGGCTAATGGTCTGTTGGAGTGTGTTGTATATGATTGAGTTGAGACGTTACTATTTTTTGTTTCTACCTTTTGATCAACTGGATTGAGGTATGGTCTGCTAATTATTGGCACATTGACACGTATTACTATTCTAGGTATTTAAAAGAAGTGGCAGCTACAGGCCTTATTGAAGTAAAGGAACTGACAAAAGGAAATGATAACATCGTTCAAATAAATCGTTCTCATCCTGAGTAAGATTTTGATACATCTTTGTTCAGTGATCATTTTTACTACTTAAGGACAACATGTCAACGTCTCAAAGGATTGTCGTCCTGACACAGCACTTAAAAGAAGGCGTTCAAAAAATTATTCTTCCTCCCGCCTCCAATGCAAACTGATCTCACAAAAAGGACTGTCACTCACAATCCTGCCACAGGAAGTCTTAAGATTTTTTTTACAATTAAAAATAATAGGTTCTGGAACCTAAACTTAGAGCCCTCCAAAATTTGTGTTGGTACCCCTCTGTACATCAGTAATTTTTCCCAACAAAACAGCTAGAAAATGCACAATCCACACCTTTATTTCACGTAGCACAGCTCAAAGAAACATTAATACCAGAATAACATTAAGCTATTTGCAGTTATTGTGCCTTTAAACCTGTAAAGAAAGAGAAACCAACAGAGGAAATCAATGATAAAAATACTGAAGTCCAATTTGGTGTTGTGACACAGAAAAAGTATGAACCACCTGAGGTTTCAATACTGTATGGTACCAATGCAGCCACATTACCACTGTTTAAAGAAATTGGTCTTTCTAAGGTACCAGTACTAATTGATTGTGTGTTGTAAGTGGTGAAGGTGCACTTTTTAATTTGCTTTGTTTATGCTTTTCCAAAGATATCTTGGTAGTGACAGCGAGTATAAGAGAACACTAAGTGTGGCATTCGCGTACTTTTAGAAAAATTTATTAATTTGCAGTAATAATAGGATTATAATATAGTAGTATTACCTGTTTTGTGTACTGACATTGCTTTAGTTAAACCTTAACCCATTAATCATGTGTTCCAACAAATTAAGCTGCCTTTGCTAAAGATTTTATTGAACTAGCAAGCTACTGTTTTTAATCCAACTACCGACTGGGTGTTTATCCAACATACTCCCAATTATCTATACCAGCGTGGTCCAACTACTTATTACTTAAGAGCCATTTAACAAAAACATGACAGCTTGCGGGCCACTTCCAACTTAATGATTATAAGAACAACAGCCTTAACCATTTTGCCATCACCACACTCCTCTGACTATTTTACTGCAAGCATTGCTACATCAGCATACAGCCCTACACATACTGTGAACTAATAATTCCCTGACAAGACGCCATCATTCAATAAACATTTATGTTACATAACAATAAATTTTTACAGTCCTAATAAATTTTACAAAGATTTGGAAGCTTGATTACAAGAATCTTGCGACTATTAAAAGATGCTATACTTGTTTTTAATAAAATTACTGACTGTAACAAACACAAATTAAATGAGTACTGTAAAAGGACTAGCGGGCCTATAGTTGGACCACGCTGATCTATACCATACAGACATTTTTTAAAACTATATCCAATTCGTCATTTGAATGAGAATGATGCTGAAAGGCTGCTTGTTCTAATAACTTTTAAGCTTGGTTAACTTTTAAGTGCCTGAACCAATTCAGCATTTAAGCTTTTTGCTCTACTTTTAACACAATAATTTTTAAACTAGGGTAGTGTGTTGGCACCCATAGATGTACGGAAATTAGTGACAGAGTATGTGAACAAAAATGATCTTTCTAATGGACGATATGTCACGCTGGATCCCACCTTACATCACACATTATATACGAAACAGAATAATGATGTAACTCAAGAAACCTGGGAAAATGTCTTCAAAATGTACGTAAGTAGTTAAGCAAGCATGTGTAAGTAAGTACCTTAGTGAATTTTAATTATAGTGAAGATTTATTTTTGTTGCTGACGCAAAGCAAACTAGGTAGTTAGAATAAATGTTAGAAAGGAAAATGTAATTTAAACAACATAACACAAATACACAGTTAATAGGCAATAAATATTGCTTGCTTGTGTATTAATATTTTGTGAATATTTTGTGTCGATACTAACCCAACTGCTCATTATTCCATTATATGTGTGTGTGGTTCCATAGGATTTGTCACACAGGATAAAGGACATACGGGATCAAACTAGTACAGACTATAGATACCATGCAATTGGATCTATAACCGGTCTTTTGTCCGACCCGTTGGTCTAGCGGTTAAGTGCGTCGCCTTTCAATCGAAAGGTTGCAGGTGCGAAACTGGTCGCTAGCTAGTCGGTTGTGTCCTTGGACAAGGCACTTTACGGACATTGCCTAAACCCAGCGGATTAATGGGTTCTACCAAATTGAAGGAACATGTCTATCATATACAACACACTGCAATATAGCTCCGGTAACCCGACGATGGGCGCGAGGTGATCTGACGATTGCCCGTGTGTTAACCCCCTTGGTTTTCCCATTCACAGGAATAAATATAAATATCCTATCCTATCCTATCCTTTTAAACATGAATATACTTGATTTAACGTTGGATTTTAGTTCAGTTTTAGTTTGAACAATGCGTTTTTATTTAAATAAAATGAATCTGTTTAGAAACTTTTTGTTCAACCTCCCCAGATGACATTTGGTTTTCATTTAAAGGTTAACATCGAAAATGCAAGTTTACCACCAACTGAAGTTCAAGGAAATGCCACCGATTGTAAACAAAGGACCTCCACCCTGTGTTGTAATCACAACACAAAAGAGAACTGGAAACAAG
Source organism: Ciona savignyi (assembly GCA_000149265.1). NCBI lineage: Eukaryota > Metazoa > Chordata > Ascidiacea > Phlebobranchia > Cionidae > Ciona > Ciona savignyi. The sequence continues at coordinate 175,518 of CH003212.1, forward strand.
AAGGTTTATTAAACATTATGAAAATTAAATTTGGAAAAATGCTTAAATGAAATCATATCAATTTGCTAACCACAGCTGTCATAGTTAAGTGATGAATGTATAATGGACAAGGGGTTTTAGATAATACTTATGATCATAACAAAGGTTGACAACCTTTATCATCAGGTTACTGATTAAAATTCTAACATATGATTTTCAAGCTCAAGAAATACTTATTTCGAGATTTTACCCATAAATTGTCGAAAACTTAGTGGTGTTTCTAGACAAACAGCTATGTTACCAGTAAATCTAACGAAATGAAAAAGTGTAAAGATATTTTTGCAGGTTACTTTGGTCAAGAATCTTGAAAGCTTTTTAATTGACCCAAATGAGTTTATGGATGTGATAAGAAAGACCGCACAAGCAAGTACATCAATCAGTCTTCTACCAAGCTCCAAACCCACCCAACCTTTTTACCAAGTATTTATTTTTATTGTATATTTAGCGTAGTGTTTAATAGATTTTTTTTCGGAAGATCCATTATTGTTATGCGAGTTTTACTGGGAATGTGTTCTGGTCCAGCATTATTAATGTGCTGTGTCGAATTAGTTGTGATAAACAAACGAAAGGACTAAACTATCCGAATTGTCTGTATAGCATTTGCGGTGTTGTTAAGAATGATTCGTTTTTTGACTGCAGCTTTCCAACAGCCTTGAATTTTTAAACTATTTTAATTTTAGGTATTGGTCCAGGGAAACCAAGTCCACTGTGTTGAATCAATTCTTACAGGAGGTTTGTATCAACTGCCTCGCAAGTATTTAAAAGGCCTAGAAAATGCACCCAAACCGAAAGGAAAACGGAAATAAATATCACTGCTTAATTGTTTTAGAAATAAAACCTTAAATAGATTTGTGTTTTTTGCTTCTAAGTATGATAGATAACTAACTGATAACACCACTGACTGTAAACCAAATTTAAAAAAAAATGTTTGGTTTAGTAATAGCGATCTTAAACGAAAACTGAAACATGGATCGATCGAACCAGTAGCTCGTCATTCAGTTAAGTACTTGCCTTTGGTGCACATGGAGTTATATTTGTATTTTTAAGTTGAACAAAACGTACAATGTATCCAAAGTCACCAGAGCTAAGTAATTTAAATTTTAATTAGAAAATTTTATTCGTGGTGAATTTATTCAGAAGTTTTATAACTTTATGCAGGAATATACTGCTTTCACAGAACATAGATTCAAAGTTGGATAGGTAACTCGAGGATCAAATGATAAATACAGCATGTTGTCAAAATGGGTTTCACAAATAGTGGAGGTTCACAATTCCAGTTTATTTTATTATGAGTGTAACTTCCCGACGAGTCGCACTTGTTTAGAGAGAAGTTGCAGTATGTTTGTCCGGCTCGTTGGTCTAGGTCTAGCGGTTCGTCGCCTTTCCATCGAAGTGCGTCGCCTTTCAATCGAAAGGTTGCAGGTGCGAAACTGGTCGCTAGCTAGTCGGTTGTGTCCTTGGGCAAGGCATTTAACGGACATTGCCTGAACCCAGAGGATTAATGGTTTCTAATAAATTGTGCATCCAACAACATGCAATAGCTCCGGTAACCCGACGGTGGGCGCGAGGTAATCTAACGATTGCCCGGGTGTTAACCCCGTTTGTTTTCCCATTCACGGGGAAAACATGAATATCCCATCATTTCGTAGGCTTCCTTTCAGAGTTTTGAAATAATGCGTCATTATCCAAAACTTTGTGATTTTATTCCAGAAAGATACAGGAATTATGGCGGAAATATATGACGGTTTTCCAAGCAAAAATATATGTACAATTAAATGATCACAAATTTGCCTAATTTAAGAACTGAAAATAATATTTACGAAATTGTGACTGAACAGGAGCCAAATACCTGATTTGCTTCTCAACATCCCAGATAATTACAAAAACTTACAAACTAAACCTATCAAATTGGCCGATTAACTCGCATATGAGCATGCTGAAAAACAAGCGTTTTGTGCTGAAATATTGGGGAAATGGGAATACAATAGAGGATGCTATTGGCATATGCATCTATATAAAATATATGCAATAACGGCGACGATAAATAAAACAAAATATAATTTTACAATTTCCTTTTACATTTTAGCATTTTTTTAATGTAGTCTAAGCTTTAGGACAGCCATATGGGATATTCATATTTTTTACTCGTGAATGGGATAACACAAGCTGCTTTGTCACACAGTTTATCGTCAGATTTCGTCGCGAATGAAGTAATATGTAATGGATGAGAAGTACTGAACTTTGGGCCTTACAGCTGGTTGGTAGGCTATTCAGTATTTTTTGCTCTTAATTTGTTTGTTGAGCTATATTTCGGAAATGGATTTAACAAATAACCATAAATTAAAAAAACTGAACTCATTGGATTTATGGGTTCTACATAACTTAAAATAATGTATTAATCATACAAACACACTACAATAGCTCTGGTAACCCGACGGTGGGCGCGAGGTTGTCGTACCGACATAATTGGCCGCTGACGAGGGCGATATCAAAATTCCAAGGAACAAAGAAAAATTGTACCGACCGCAAAAATCATCTATTGTGCGTGTTTTATATATTCTGCCCCGAATTTTTCCTTGTTGCCAAATCACATATAAAAGACCTCAATTCATCAGAGAGACACACAGACCTAGAGATCTAGGCTTACAGTACTGTGTTTACAAATCCACAGTCTGTATAGCCTAGGCTCTTGTGGCCTCCAGGGCGGGTATACGCTTAACGTACCCTACAGTCCGTCCCCATTTATAAAACTACGTAGCCGGTTATGCTTATGCATTATTTTACTTTTACCGTCGCGCTTATCGGAGTCAAATATTAATAATAAAGCTAAAACCGCTGCTCGTTATCTTTGTAAAGTCTAATCAGTATAAATTCAATAAGCAGCCGCTTCAAGATGATCGGACGATTGTGTTAACGCCCCATGCGTTTTCCCATTCACGGGAATACATATGATTATCCTATCCTATGTATATAATAAGCCAACAAATATATGGAAGTAAAATAACCCAATTTACCCGGTAAACTTTTTTAAAATACGAATTTTAGACATGAATGCAGATTTCCTAAACCGAGAAATTGTGGTCAACTTCCATGCTATAACCTACCTAGAAATATGTTTGGTCGGTTAGCTAAATCGATAAGAGCATCGGCGGTTATGATGATTTGTTTTTTATTTCATATATGCCAGGCAAACCAAAAAACGGTTCCTATAAATGTAATTAGTAAAAATTGGCAGGAAAGGGAAAGATAGTGACACTGTACATCGCAGTTTAATGGTACATTGTGGTATGGTAGGTAATAGAATATTAGTGTTGTCCCGTTGCTTAGTATAGCTCATGTAACCCGACGATGAGATAACACCCACTTTACGTTTTAATCCGGCCGTGTGGTATAGCTTTTTATCGTTATTCCATTCATTTTTATAAAACATCAATATCCTAACCTGGCCCACAATGAAATCAGCATTTAGCATGCATTTAGCTTATGACCACGAAGGAAAACATAAATCAGAAAATTTGGATTTTAAAAATACAGAGATGGTATCCAATAATAATTAAAGCTACAGGTCGTACATAAGTTTGATGATCAGTGGCCAATGTTGGATTGCAAAGAAAATTCCATGAAAACATAAAAGAATCTCGTTTTTTCGGCGGCATTATATGTTATATAGGTTAAATATGCCTACGCTGTGTAGACAAATATGCAAATGAGTGTTAATTTAACAGAGAAAGGATAATTTTATCTTAATTTTGTCTAAAGATTATTTTTAAAATAAACAAATCAGCGCTTTTGTTGGTTTTATTCAGCAAAGCTTAAAATTAGAAGCGAAGACATCATATAATACCTCACTGCAACTTCGTTATGTTACATCCTCATTAAATAAATTAGTAAAACAATAAACTTATAAACACTATTATTATTTTTTTTTGTAAATGCCAGATAAACAGCGTTTACGCATTAATTGCATTCGAAAGTTTTCCATTTAACAATAATCACAAATCTGTATTCGGACTCGTTAACCTTTATTACGATATCGTCATCTTTTCGAGATCCTTGAAGAAAAGGTGCGTGAAGAAAGTATTAAAGCACTTTGCTGACAATAACAACAAAATATATAAGATATAAAAATAGGAAACATGAAAAAGTAAACAAAATGCGAGATATGTGCAATTGGGAACGTGTAAAGAAAACAACAACATTGCGTTATGAAAAAGTAAACGAAAGAATGATTTAGCAATGCCCATTTAAATGAATACCCTGGATTTCGTGCGTCAAGTGGATGGTGTTACAGGTATTCTGAATGCAGTAGGGTATTGCCAAAGATACGACCCAAAAAGGATCACTCCTTTATTCTATTCTGCCCAGAAAAATGAGCTGGGCAGTATTCTAGAAAAAATACGGTATAACAGTTTCGAATATAATGATATTCCTTGCATCGGTTGAACTGACCTGCTGCGCGTTTTGTTTCTGGCCACCGTGTTTATTGTATTTGTTTCACCAGAAAACCATAGGCTAAAACGCAGATAATATCGGTATGGGGACACCACCGCATGTGCAATGACGTCACTTTCTATGACCGCATAGCAAGAAGCAGCTACTCCGTCAACTAGAATAGTTCCACTCTGTGTTAAAGGAGCGTATGCGCCGCTTGCGCTTTCAATTGTTCGTATCTTTAAAACACGTGCAGGTCGCACGGTGACGCTAGAGGACAAGGTAAGTTGTTCGGTATCGTGGAGTGCGTAAATGTAATCGCCCTCACGAACTTTTCCTGCAAAAGCTGCAGTTGGACTTGAATATTCCATCCATGTGGATAGGAAAGTGTCATATGAATCTTGCCCCAGGCGCTTAGTTGTGTAAATTAAATGGTTCTTTGTTAACACAAGCGAGCGACCATTTTCTGTCGTAATTTCCACCATTTCTCGCTGTGCTTGATGCCCCAAAACTATGTCGCTTTGTGCGTGCATAAACTGCAGGAATGTGTCTATAACTACTTGGCCTGATTGACCAACAGCAAGCACTTGATCACCAGGTTGTAGGGAAGATATCGTAACCGGTCCAGTGCGCGGGATGTACACGGTTGATTCGCCTGGAAAACATCCTCCGTACTTTGCTTCGTCCGATTCGTCTGAAATTTTATTTGGGTTTAAAAATAGAAATTCTTCTTAAGAAAGTAAAAGCTCTGATAGCCAAGAACGACTAGGTAAGTATTTTTTTTGCGTGATGAATTCACCCGCAGGACCGAATCCTAAGTTACTTGTCGTTTATTTACGATTCCGCCGCCACACACTTTTCTATGGTGGTGCATTCGTGCACGTCGTTTTAGGTTTGGAACTCACTTAAGCACTAGGGTGAGAATTTAGCAATTTGTTACGAGTTTTTAAGGGGCGCGGTTTGGGCTGTGAATCCAAGCCAGCGGTATTCAAAAAGAAAATAGACACACGATCATGTCGACGTATATACACTGGCTAATCACATCATTTAGGGTCGAATATGCGACCATTTCCTGGCGACTATCGTCGATACCGATTGGCCGTTTCAAAACAAAAAGTAGGTCGTTGCTAATGTGTTCCGACGATTATTTCCCATGTTTTGTTAGAGATGCTTTGTGTGTGATTGGATCAGTATGGAAATAAGATAAACAGGTAACTTTTCTACGAAAGGTGGCTCGAATTCAAACGGACCGGGTTGACAAAGACATGGTGGCGCCGCATGTCACAAGTAAAGTCATAATAAAAAAATATTTCGGGAAAATTACCGTGTACTGATTTGAGGTGTTTGTTTTTAAAGACTTATGAAAATGCAGGTTAAGCTAAAAGACTTTTAAGACTCGTTCCGTTTTACCCTACCATAATAGAGGCTTAGAAGCATTTTTATAGCGCCGCTGATTTTAAGCCCAGAATCCAGCGTTTCGATTGCATGGTGCCGCACTAATCAAAGAGTAGTGGGATGAAGGTATAAAATTGCAGTGTGGGGTAACTTTGAACACTTCATTACATGACTCGAGGTGCGATATTTGACCAGAGTTGCTTTGGCGGGGCATCACATCGGCTTTCGAAACAACCACTTCCAATCGGCGAGTAGTTTCCGTTAAAGATTAGATCAAAGCACGCATGACAAGAGTATTACATGGTCTATACGGTTTGTTGTGACTGGCACAATCGGTCACTCCCCTTCGTCTTATATTGCAGACTTAATACGCGTCAAATTGCAGCTTGGCGTTGCCACGAAAATCTTATGGCAGAGGATTTAAAACAAAGCCTTTCTTTACAGATCAAGCAGCTGTCATATTATATACGTATAGTTCGTTCGTTTGGCCTCACAGCCTGACGGTTGATTTTTCTTTAGTTTAACGACCATAAAACCATTGTGTGAATTCAATTATGTTTGTGTTTGGAGAAGCGTGCCTAATAACGACGTTATTTACATGGGCAATGGCAGACTTTTGACTGTTTTGACAAGCTTTACCAACGCTTTAAGTGCCTGCCAAATTTATGATCCACTATTTACAAAGATAACAGTCTCAATCGACGAGGCATTTCGATTTAGTTAACGCTTAATAGTTCACAAGTGCTAATTTTTCGGCGAAGGTGTGTCTTCTGACATAGTGACAGTTTATAATTCAGGCTAATATCAAACAACCCATAAACGATATCTAAAATGGACACTCCATTCTTAAGCCATTTGCATGCTTAACTATTTTGCACCATATAACACATATTCCAAAAGTAACAACTTATCTGAAAGAAAAAAGTTCGATATATTACTGCAAAAAACACAAAGCAATAATGAACATAAATACTTATGAATACCTCACAAAACATTCTAGAATATCAGGCAGCGGTTTTTAGACGTAAAAAGAGCCATAAATTGATTGTAATACCGAAATATCAAAGAAAAATGTAATGAAAACAGGCTCCGCCGCGACTGCATTCCAGATCTGCACTTCTAGACAGAAATTGGCCACAAAGGAAACAATAACAAATATTTTCAATGTTAAAGAAACAAGCACAGAGAGTGTCACAAAAGAAAGCTCGAGCATGTTCATTAAACACCTCAAACTCTGCACTCCGATGAGAGATTTTCTTTTCAGCCTAAACCTATGACGCTATAAATACAGCGTGAAGCGTCAAAACAAATACATATATGTTTTGGGAACACAATTCTTCAGGTTGTCGGAACAAAATCTATGCAAAAACACCCACGTAATGCTAAATTGTATCATCGCAAGTGACTTCTCTAATTTTAGCTACTTTTAAGAATGTCTTTAAAGATGAAAATTGTCATTAGGTGGTATTATTGTTACGACTTGTGCAATACATCGACATTGGTATTTCTATTTTCTTTAAGGCGCTGGAAAATCATTTAACTGCGAATCTTTCAGTTTGGATGGAAAGCGGATTGTAAAACTTCTCGCTCTTTTATCAACTAAAGGCACGCTGACTTCAGTCAAAACAGGCATTAAAATTGAGAGTTAATTTACGGCGAAAAGTATTTGGTTAATATTAAAAAAAACGGAAAAATATTAGAATTAACCAAATATATAGTTAACTTCATATTTCGGTTACTATTTGATATTTGACCAAACTACCGATTTCACTCACCGGATTTGACGGAGCAGTGTACGATGTTATCGTTGTAGTATACCCAGTCGAAGCCAGCTTCAACTGCGAGTCGTGCAAGCATAGGGTATTTTCTTCGGTCCTGGTCGTTAGTCGTAATGTCAACGGCTCTGCCTGCAGAATTAAATGAGTCTTGGGTAGAGTCATTTATGGAAAATCAATTCCAATTAAATATAATGATCAAATGGTAATTCTTGACTCTGCTTTTTTGCACATATAACAATTTTTTGCTTTATTCTTGACACGTTTTTCGAACGCATACAATGACTGAGCAAATTACAAAGCGTCACAAATAAAGATGTAGCGATAATACAATTATTTAGAACATTGTTTTAGCCATATTATGTTAAGCGGATTTAAACATTCTTTAATCTTTATATACCTGTGCGACAACTGCTACATATTGAAATTATGTTTATACCTTCATAATGTAAAGGGTCGTCAAGTCTGTCATTTCCTTCGTCCCATGCTTCCAGTACTTTCAGTTTCACCCTCACCCATTGATTAGCAACTCGAATGGCCAGGTTGTCCAATCTTTCTTTGCATCTCTGTAAAATAATTTGAACTATGCAGTGTATTTTTCAATTTATTTTACATGGCTTTATAAGAAGGGTTGGCCCCCATTAAGTACCCCCAAAATACAAATTCAAATTAATTTCTAATACTCTGAAGGCCATATTAGTTAAATACAGGTATCACATAGATGAATACCCATGTCGAACCCAGTACTTTGTTGACACCTCTTACATGTCGGTTTAAACGAGATGCGCTTCATTTGTGTCACTTTTGGGTGACTTAGGAACAAGAAAACAATCGGACTTTGGTACGACCTGGTTATACCGTGTATTAAATTCAAAAACTCACGATTAAAATATCCTTTGTTATTTTGAACGTGCTACCTCAAATTTATATTATAATCAATATTTTATTAAAGTATAACAGGAGTTGATTTCGCTAATGGATAAGAATGGCTTTATGCAAAGCTTCAACTGCAATCGGGTCCCGGCGTTCAAAAGACTTTGACCATCAAATCCCATTTTATGCTTCTGACATAACTTCCTGTATCTAGTTTCCAGAAGTAAGTGGGTCACAGAGTATTTACTTTAGGCAGAGGATTATCGGAAACAGTTAGTATGGTTTGAAAGGCCTCGCCACGCCAAATTCCGAGTCAAATGTGCCAACATAACGGCCCAGAAAAGATTTAATCCGCATTGGGGCTACAAGCAATTACTGAATAACTTTGGCGTGACGCCAGTCGCACCCAGTGATTGTGTGGACACTGTCATAAGTCGTGTCGTGCCGGACTACTTTTAACGTATTCAGGGTCGCTGGGATATCAACTACTTGGAAGTAAAGCCATTGTAGCATTGCGACCCGTGCCAACAAAGCATAATGTCTGTTTTGGTTTATAATTGACGTCGCGGGTAAAGTGCTGCTCAGATTAGGGTAAGGCTCTTTATAACAACAAAAACACGTCGGTTTGTTTTTAACCGTTATGATCGTCACATATAGGCATTTTTCGGTGGCAGTGGGTGTGGATATGTTAGCGATCATAACGTCAGTTAAAAGTGATGCTCAATTACAAGTACTTCAGTTGTCCTTCAAGCATCTAGTCAGTTAAAACCTTTTAGCGCAGCAGCCAATGTAAACATTCTACACTTTCAGCAACCCCATCATATTTTAACCTTTTCAATTAAGCTTAAATGCATTGGGTCGAACGAATTTGAATGCGTGAGAATTTATCTTTACAGTGGGGCCAAACTTTACAGTAGGGTGGAGTACGCCTGATCGGCGAATGTCAGGACGGATGGCCGCATTTTTGATGGACGATGTCGGCAACGCGAGCCTGTATTTCCGGCATCAAATGGTAATTAATCCAGTCACACGCCGTCACTTTGTGATATTACTACGGTAACCCAAAACAAGTACAAATTACCTTTATATTTGTTTTTGCGTTTTTATACAATATGTATGCTTACATTAAGCAAACATTTCGTGAATATTCATATGAGCGGATATGGCCAAATGGTTGGTATAACATATTCAGCATTTACGACAAAACAAAACTGATAACGGACCAATAATCCATCATTTGAAAGCACTCCCCACTAAAATAAGGGAAAAATAATCGATTATGGATTGAGTGTGACTCGGGTTAAACAATAAATCGACCTGCAGCAACCCATCTTCTCTTTACGGATTAAATAACATTTCGCGTCGGATCTCTGGTAACTGAGGCAAAACAAGTAGAACATATTACTACGGAAGGTTGCGCCTTCAGTTTAAAGTCAGGGCACGTTCTCACAAAATTCCTGTCTCATGTTCGAGCAAACATAAGCTGTTGCTGAAACCCTAGACGCCTTGTCCCATGCCCGTGTCGTATTAGCGGTTTCGCAATTAAACCAGCTGCAATATTCCAAGACAAATAAGTATACTTTAATTAGCTTACGAGGGATGTCTTAATTGTATGAAAATTTAAAATATAGCGACTTTGTTTTAATTAGAGGACAGTTGCCTGATGACCACCGTCGGTGCACAAGAGAAAAGTCCTCAAAATGGCGAAACCGGAGTGGAGAGAGAAAATCCATAACAAATTGCTCTAAACTTTTTAATGCTTACAGACCATTAATTTAAAAAATATTTTGCAGACCAGCATTCTAAAATGTTAATATATCACGAGATATAAGGAGCGATGTCGTGTTGCTTTAATGATTTTGTACACATGTTTTGATTAGAATTTAATTTTCGTGAGTAAATATTGAAATCTCGTATATGGTTGAAGTATATAGTTTTTTAATTAAAGTATATTATAAATACACATGTCATTTCTACAAACCAGCACGAAATTCAACGCGATTCAGTGTTGGTGCGAAGACCAGTGCGTCCGAAAACAATGTTTTAAACGATTTATGAAAAAAAAATATTTGTGCAAAAAGTAAAATTAAACAATTAAAATAACTGTTTTCTCGGTTTATCCCGAGTTGTTTCGCACATTGTAATATGTATAGATGCAATTTATTCAAATAAACTGCCAAAAGTGGGATGGGCATGACCCGGTTTCATTGCCACTTCCACTTGTTTATTTTGCACAAACCACCAGTTATTTGTGCTGGTGGCTGGAATTTCGAGTGAATCGGATATAGGTCCATGTGGCGGCGCTACAAAGTAAAGAACCTCGTGACTGCGTTTTTAACTTTTCCTTTATTATCGCCATGGTCAGTTCCAACTGCAAAATCGGTAAATCAGTTTAAAAATGGGGTTCTGCTATAATTGCGGCGCCACTCTTTCAACTGCAGCGCCATATGTGCTATGAAATTAGCTGTGTGTTAAGCAGCTTATTCAAGCACCGATAAAATCGATTTTCGATTTGTTCATGTATTATTTATTCCACAGTTTTACAAGTTTTTGACTTTTGCCCCTGTCAAACATGATCAACTAGTCCCTGAGAGTATAAGTCCAAGGAACATATTTCACTCTTTATGCCAACAAATTTTCACGACGGATATTCCGAATAAATATACGCGTATAACGCATCTGGGCCAAGTTTTATGCTCATGTCTGTTGGGGAGTTTCTTTGCCGCCGGATACGTTATGCAATCTTTTAGCAATACTATCAATATAATGTTATATATAAGTGTCCTGGTAATTGCCATTTCAGAAACAATATAACTTAAATGCCGCGAGCCGTGTCAACATGAGGCGTCATGAAACACGCCGATACTTCCTTAAAGATGAGGTAATGGCCAAAAACAGCGAATGAGAGAATAGAACTTAAATCAGTTTCAATGAACAACCATTCTTGGCTGGGCGCGTTTTCAAATCAAAAGGTTCCCACGCGCCGGAGTTTCTAATATATCTGATAACAATGCCGCTAGGTACCCGAAAAACAAGCCACAAGACCACAGCAGGATTTGCTGGCTTACTTGCATGTGACTAATTGTGCAGGTCAAAGCCGTTAGATTAGACATGAGAATTTTACGGAGTGTGGCTGTCGGTCAACCGACGCAAATGAATCACTGTCAATCCGTTAACAGCAATTACGCATACGTCTGACAAACGATGAAATGGCGGGGTCACTCGTGAGACGTTGGTTTTAGGGTACGAGGGTTAGTACAATACTTTGAAGTGGTAGGACTTAAAATTAAAAATTTTCCACGGCACTTGATTATGTAGCAATAGGCGGTATCCGGCGAGAGCATTTTCGCTTTAATTGGACGCGCCGAACCGCTTGTCAATGGACTCTGTCATTTTCGACGCTTCCGTATTATACTGGGAATTGTCTGCTAACTCGACTAATATATATTTAATGGAACACTCTATTAATAGCAAAATTATTGTCCAACAACAAATTGTACAAAATAAAACATATTCACAGCTTCATTCAATAACCATGAATAGGTTTTATCAGTGTACAACAAAGTGCCTTCAAATGTGAACACGTGTTACACGTACCCGCGTCATAGAAGCGATCCTCGTTGCTTTCCTCTTCGTCTCGGAATTCGATATCGGTGTTCCAATTGGGAACCAACTCGTGGTGAAACCTCGGACTTGTTCGTGTTATTCTCCCAGTAGATGGTCCACTTGCTCCAATCGTCTGCTCCGACATCTTCGGCACATACTCGCCCTTTAGAAAAGGCACAAGTTCCCGGCCTGGCTTCCGTGGTGCGCCATTGCCTTGTCCCGGGTGGCACGCATCGCACATCATCACCCCGCCTACATTTGGCCGCCGCCGTAACAACCTTGTGTCTATTGCAATACTGGTCAGTAACGGCCCAACGATAAGCGACCATATTAGAAAAGTAGCTACACAAATCTGAATCGAATGTCGGGGGAGATTGACGGGGTTGTGCGATATTCGGCGAACCTCCGTTTTTTGCGTTTCGGGAAATAAAGTCGCTGCAGAGGATGACGCTGAACGTTAAAGGTGCATATCATTATGCAACGTAGTTTTTCACTCTGACTACATGGACAGGCTTGACTATCTTCTTCGCAGTCCAGATGTTGCGAGTCATTGCTGTTCGGAGAAAGGCGATTATGAACTTGATCTGCGTCCTCCGACATTCTTCTATTATTATCTAGACTTCGACATTGATAAATAACAGTTAAATATCTACTGATGTAAAAAGGAAACAGTTGTGATTTATAAGCAAAAACACTTTACTTTGGCAAGTACCATAAAATGACTTTTGTAAGTAACATAATTTTTTTAAAAGGTAAAAAATGAGGCCCAAAATTCGCTTAGATTTAAAGTGTTGTTCACTGGTTCTGCAACATATTTAATACAAAGAGTAGCGGACACCAACTCTGGTACATGTCTCGCAGAACCTCGTTTAAAATATATCGATCACCTAATCCCTTTCCTCATTTAAGTGACTGACAAGTTTGATGTACGTTGGCACACCTCGTGCCAAAACGCTAACGTTGGCAAACACGGCGACTTGTACCAGCAGTTGCGTTTTGCGACTGATCCTTCCAGCGTCGTGTAAACAGACTGACGTTTCTTACGTTCTGCTTTCGACATCGCGCTATTATTGGCTTAAACAGTCGTGTTTGTCGAACCTACTTACCCTCAAAGAAAATCGTCTTAGATCAGCATAAGCTTATTACGATGAAGTCGGTGATACACCAATCGTTCGATTGCCTGGCTCTTAACTGGACTCCCCCTAATAGAGCCTATTCCAAATGCATTCCTAAGTCACCTTTTTCTTTTACTGTGGCAGAGACCTGAGAGCGACCTTTGAATGTCTTCACACCTTGTGATTTTCTCATAACTTCAGCATTAAAACTAACTCAAATACTACATAAGAAACCCACACTTTAATAACAAAACCGTTTACATTTACTCCAACTGAGATATGTATTAGTTTAACCTTTGATGCTTCGTTTTAAGTGTTTAACTTTACAGACAAAGGCAAATATTACGGTTCCACGTATTTTTATATAAAACGCTTTCGGTTTACAACGCCTTTCAAGATACCGTATGCTTGCTCTGCAGGGCGAACCAGATCTCTGAACTTTTATCCAGGCTTTAATTTCTGAAAGAACAAAGCAAATTCCACACGTTAGTTAACATAGTTATTGGCGAATATACTTTACACAGGCGACTCGCACGCCAAAGCCATTTACATAATATGCGTCACACGATCTTACAGGCCTCTCTGCATACCTTACTTCGGTTTAGCAATAAGCAATTAATATTTTCAATTACAAACAGAAATGCTGCTGTTCAAACTTATAACGAGGAAATACTGCCGCTGATCTGGCACCATCTACACCGTGTGGTGGTTTTTTGGCAAAATATGTAAATAATGTCGGGCTCCCTGTTGACTGAATTTTGTGTTGGTTCACTATTATTGCCATTAATATAAAGTTTACGGCGTTATTATCTTCGCATTGCAATGATGATGGTGCGTCCACGCAATATTAAACCAGACTCCTTCCTGTGTTTTCACCAAAAATAAATGACATTAAGGATTAATTCTTAAAAATAATTTGCTACACTGCGGCCTAACTGCAGTGAGCTCAAGAGTCGCTGTTGAGTGCTTCCACTACATATCCCGGCGATTCCCAATTATTTCCGCCGCGAGAAGAAACAAATAACAGAGATTGATTGGGACTGGCCATAATTTCGCTCAGTCTCGCGACTATTTCTCTCGCTTATGAAAAACTGAACCTTTCCTTAACATAAGAGAAATATTTGACTGACTAGCGTTGCCTACCGGTTTAATGCTCTCATACAGCAATCAAATCGAACATTATTAGATACAAATGATTGACTTATATAAAATGGCTACGTTATGTCGGCATGCGCAACTATGTTTACTTACACATTTGATCGTCAACTGATTTGGGGATACAAGCAGTAATCGCACGATCGAAAACGCTGGTTGCACGTTTCTGGGAAAAGCAGTGTGGGTGAAAACGGACAGCCGTGAGAGGTGAAAGCTGAACGATCCTAGTACGAGTGTCTTGTTCTGTCACGGTCACTTGCAATTGACAGGGAGAAGTCAACTCGACTGTCTTCCAATCCTGTACCTTAACTGTGCGAGCAAAGGCCATGTGTGGCATGAAAGTCTAATCCGCAAGGCTTTAAAAACTTGCTTTCTTCCCCGGCTCGATATCAAACGTGGTGACGAATCGTTGTGGATACCCGACAGTATGTCACATACCGGCAGGTAAAGGGACTAAAGACGCAGCTGATCTCATAAGATCAGTTGAGGTAGCTTGCATCAAGCCACTTACAGCTGTACACGATCAAAATAGGTTTGCGAGTCAGCCACATTTATTTAACGCGCCTTTAACCCACAGGTATCCGATCCAAATTCACCTGTTCTACATTCTAACACGTGAATTCATGTTTACTCATAAATAGACTAAATAAACAATGTAGGCAGCATAAACCAAGATATTCATTGGCTCCCTTGTTACTATCACCGCGATTTGCTTTTTGATCCTGCGCAGCTGCATTAACACTGAAAAGGTGTACTTCTGAGAAGCAGTGCGTGTAGTAAGAATAAGTCATTCATGCCACCCAATCAGCGGTTTGTTAACGCGATATTTCTCGCATCACGTCGGTACCGGTTAATGAGTTGCGGTCGGCGGGGACCTTGCGAACGCTTTAATAAAGCCGGTGCTCGTTTCGGACGTCGAGGCGCTCAGCTGTGACATTGATTCCGCGAGGTGACACCGATAACTGGGTTCGGGCACGTTTGAAGACTGCTCAACGCTTGTTTGTCGGTAAACATCAGACCAAACAAATCATCGGTGTTGAAGTCGCGTGCTGGGAATCGAAAACGACTGGGAACACGAGTTATACGAGCAAGGATTCAGAATACGATATGTTTAGCACTTCCGAAAAGTATAAACTGAGGTATATATGATATTACGTATCAAATTGCATTAAACATAATTATTTAGACTATAGTTCTAAAAATAATCAGAAACACATGTTTTATAATAATGGGTTAGCCTATATGCAGTATATATATATATGTTTATAAATATTAGTTATGTGTTGGTGTATGTACTACAACTACAGCGTCTATTTTTCATTTTCCGGGTAACATTCACGGTGACAATTTCGATCCAATTTATATATATGTGTGGGTTTTTTTACTTTAAAACGCAATTACTGTAGATGTAGCAAAATGCCAATTTATAAGGTTACATGGAGCAGTCGCACTGTGATTTCGCGACATCAACCATAGGAAACAGTCTAAAGTGAAATGGACGTAAACTTTAAAACAAAACCTTGACCCGAACCCTTTTCCTGTGACCTCCACTAAAATGGCAAATTCCGGTACGTTCGTTGGATGTCGCTAAATAGCACTGCAATCAGCTTTGATTGCCATGGAGCATGGGAAAACGGCTCGATACTTTAAATAGTCGGTCCGTTGAATTTCGATAGAAGGCAAAAGATGTACGAAAGCATCGCTAGTTGATTGTATAATAGCCTGTGAGTCGCGAACAAGGGTGTAACTATGACAGGGCATATGGGCGTCGGTTAAAAATCACTTTCCTCGTCGCAGAAAGAACGTTAATGGGTACGGTTCCGCATCAATCCGCGCCACTGCAAATGCCCTTTTAGCCACCGAAATTTCAAGTGCGAAGCGACGCTTAATTTTACCACATTTTCATACGATTTTTCAAGAGTGAGGCTATTGAGAAAATCATTCCATTTATGTCATGGAGCGCGGTACTGCCACCAAGGGACAATGCTGCAAAATGCCACAAGAAATACCCAGACAACATAAGTGACTATGTTATGTTCGTTTATTTAGGTGCCCACTAAGAAGTTTACACGTCACTGAGTAGGGAATCAATTCTTTTCTTCCTACACCCGATGACAAGCACACTCGACTGATATTGGAAGTTATCAGAATGATTAAATAAACATTGATATGACGTAAAATGGTAATAGACTAAAACTTTTGCTCCTTTGCGTTTGGACAATAGCCTACGATGTCTGGAATACCAGCACACACAAATAAGGGTATATACTGTGCTTAAAGTGCCTTTAAATGTTCAGTACCTTAGCCGGAAAATTCCCACGCTTAAAAGCCGAACATATCCGCACGATTTGTGCGTCATACTGAGTAATAAACGTAAACAAAATATTGGGTGGTGATGTTGAAATGCGTGTAAATTTGGAATCCCTTCTATACAGGATGATTTCCCATGAACCAGGTAATGCCGTTTCGTGACGCGACAGACTTAATAGTGGGAAACACTATTGATTAGTGCGGAAAACGACAGTGGAAACGTTGTGTCATGGGCAAGCTACACATCGATCGGATCCTGGAAATCTTCAGAATACCGCATGCCCATACTCCGATGGTCTGATCTAGTTAGAGTGCGGGGTATCAGTTTTCTCCAAAAATATAAAGCTATTTTTTTGTTGACGTTAAGTGGTTATTTCTTTACTTAGGTGGTTTTCACAGACCCAAACATGAAAGTTAGTGACCAGGTGACGTATACACAATATATGCCACAATGTCACAACACTGAGATCTCAAATTTATCAAAAACCCGAGAACGATAATATTTAAAGCTATTACCAAGATTTGTTTTACTGTCCAAAATGAGGCTATCAACCAAATATTCTCTCTAATGTACTTACTTCACAGAAACCACTGCCACTCAAATTCTAACACCGGAAACCTTGCACATATTTACGACTTAAAACTAGAGAGTGTCAACCACGTGTTTAACCACCACTATTTGTAAAACACATGTCGTATGCCATATATTCATGCTACAGGGTTCCTAACCACAATTTGTATTTATACACTGAGTATGTACTTTGTTTCTGCAAGCATAAACGCATGGGTCCCATAGTTATCAGACCAAACTTCTTTTCCATGTTTAGTTGAGAAAAGAATAAACGTCTTAAATATACGAACATTTAACCACAACTGTTTTAAATTACGCGTTTTTTCAAGCGTGGTGGTAAAATAGAGCTAAATTTTCAAAATACCCCGATTTCATGTTTTTTTGGGAATTCCCCTGGGTTTAATAAATAATTTTCTGTTTTACATATGTGGGTCATGTGATGTAACAATTCTTAAAGTTTTATTCCGATTTGTCGACTCCTTGTTGGATATGTCAGTGCGATATGGCATGTCTGTCACAGTCATAATTCAAGATCGTATTTTCGTTTTTAAGGGAATTACCCTAAGTAAATGTTTTCTTTCTTTTAATAAATTGACTCAGAGTGTTTAATGGTCTAACATTTCACCAAATCTGATCAAAATTAGAGCAGCCGTATAAGCGCTATACCCCAAAAAGAAAATTTATTAGAAAAACGTTTTGGTTTTTACCGTCTCAAGGGAATTCCCCTGGATTCATTACCCAAAGGTATAGTTTCTGCATATTTAGACCATGTTCTCTTACAAATGTAAAATTTTTATTGCGACTCCATTACTCTTTTTGGTAGATGTCGGGGCGCCATGCCATGCATATGTTGCTATCATCGATTTGAGGAAAAAATCTTATTTTTTAGGGTATTTCATTAGGTAATCTTATTTATTGGTTAAATCAGTGACTAATGCACTTACATTCCACCAAATCTGATTAAAATTGGAGAATCTGTTTAAGCGCTATCCCGTAAATAGCTATTTTTTAAGAAAAAAATACCGTTTTGGTTTTTAAGGTCTCAAGGGAATTTCCCTAAATTTATCACCCACAATTTTGATTTCTGCACATCTAGACCATGTTGTCTAACAAATGTAAAATTTTATTTGCGATTCCATTACTCCTTTTGGTAAATGTTGAGGTGAAATGGCATGCTTGTCACAAATCCTGATTTGAGAACAAAAACCTATTTTGAGGCTATTTTCCTAAATATTTTTTTGTTTAGGTGTTACATAAGTGACTAATTACTTACATTCCACCAAATCTGATTAAAATTGGAGCAGCCGTTCAAGCGCTATGCCCAAAAAGCTAAAAATTTTGAAAGAAATACCGTTTTGGTTTTTTACCCCCCAGGGGAATTCCCCTAGGTATATTACCCAAAATTTTGGTTTCTGCTCATAAATACCATGTGGTCTAACAAATGACAAAGTTTCATTGCGATTCCGTTATCCTTTCTGGTAGATGTCGAAGCCCACAATACATGTCTTGTCACATTTTTGATTTAGAAACATACCATTCATATTTAGGGTATTTCCCTAGGTTAATATTTTGTTTCTTCTAATTGGTAACGCAGTGGCTAACACGCTACTATTTTATCCAAATCTGATCAAAATTGGAGCAGCCGTTTATGCGCTATGCCCAAAAAAGCTAAAAAAATTTTAAAAAATGTCGTTTTGGTTTTTCACCTCCCAGGGGAATTCCCCTAATTATATTACCCAAAATTTTGGTTTCTGCTCATCTAGACCATGTGATCTAACAAATGACAAAGTTTCATTGCGATTCCCTTATCCCTTCTGGTAGATGTCGGGGCCACAAGCCATGTCTGTCAAGCGTTTAACGAAAAAAACAATATGTGTCCCATTTTTCAAATTGGACCCATAATGAAAGCTGGGATCTGTAGTATAAAACCTCTCCAACAATTTTACCCAAAACTTTCGATCTAGTCAGGAAATGCACAATCAAAAGCTTTATTTTCACGAGTCCTACTTATCTCTTACAAAACTGCAGCAAAGTAGGAAACACTGGAGTATAGTCTAGCTAGGACATGCCGCTTTCAATCGTACCAACATAGGGGAATCACCACCACTGTTTCTCAGGAAAACACCAACTAAAATAATAGCACTCCGATAATGCCGCCCACAAATATCAACTTGTCGCCTTTCCGTATAACCTTTTGACAAGTGCGTCCGGCCCGATGGTCTAGCGGTTAAGTGCGTCGCCTTTCAATCGAAAGGTTGCAGGTGCGAAACTGGTCGCTAGCTAGTCGGTTGTGTCCTTGGGCAAGGCACTTTACGGACATTGCCTGAACCCAGCGGATTAATGGGTTCTACCAAATTGAAGGAACGTGTCTATCATATACAACACACTGCAATAGCTCCGGTAACCCGACGATGGGCGCGAGGTGATCTGACGATTGCCCGTGTGATAACCCCTGGGGTTTTCCCATTCACGGGGATAAACATGAATATCCTATCCCTTCGCTAACAGACGAAAAGTTGACCATTCGAAACCACCAACTGGTTTGTTCGGCGGTGTCCTTGGTGGAAGTAGTCATCTAAACCCAGTGGATTAATGGGACAAACTGAAACGATCGAGACCTTTCGATAATTTACAATCTTGTAAACGCGTGAGAAGGCGCTTGGCGTTTCACTGGGATAAAACTTTCAAGTTTCGATCTTATATTCTACAACTTATAATAACTCGTAAATGTGTTAAACATTAATTTTACTCTAAACAGGTCGCATATATATCTTTAACGATGTATCGACATTTCTAAAAACATTGAAGAGTTGAAACTTGGTTAGTTTACTGTGCCACAATGCACAGTCATCGCTATTCTATGAGTTTATGAGTACAGCGATAAATAATAGAAATCAGCTAATAGGGTATAGAAAAAAAGTCTACAGGAATGTTGCTTACAACGCCCTACTCGTAGAAATGACATATAAAAATATATAAATCTTCACTGCAAATACAAAACCGCCATAAAATTGTATGCTATATCTACTATAAGAGGTGTGAAAGGTTTCATACAAACACTTATACATCAAACAAAGCAGGATTTCAGCATTTTGTTGTGGTTTGGTAATTGTACCTTTGTTTCTTACAGTATGCCTTTTTACTGATTTTAATGGCATAGATCGGGTTTTATATCCTACAACGTGATTTTGTTGCACATTTGTGGAAGTGGTAAATCATCCGAAATACCACACGAAGTTGTGCGTTTAATGAAGGTTTGTAATCATTATAACACGTTTAGGAGAATTTTGTGCAGCTCAACCAAAACGTTTAAGCAGACACACGCTTGACTTTGTTGTATATATCGTCGTAAATTTGGTCGATGCTTTCCTCCAGTACCTCACGGCGGGGTTGGGACGGGTTCTCATCCGCCATCTTGTCCCAATATTCCCCATTACCAAGGTAGACCCTGTTTCTGTGGACAACGATTAAGTATAATGTATTTGTCCGGCCCGGTGGTCTAGCGGTTGAGTGCGTCGCCTTTCAATCGAAAGGTTGCAGGTGCGAAACTGGTCGCTAGCTAGTCGGTTGTATCCTTGGGCAAGGCACTTCACGGACATTGCCTGAACCCAGCGGATTAATGGGTTCTTCCAAATTGAAGGAACGTGTCTATCATATACAACACACTGCAATAGCTCCGGTAACCCGACGATGGGCGCGAGGTAATTTGACGATTGCCCGTGTGTTAACCCCCTTGGTTTTCCCATTCACGGGGATAAACATGAATATCCTGTCCTATATCCTAATGCATGGGTTAGAGTGATGGCAAAAAACCTTTTACGTTCGAAGTTTCATAATGTTACTCAATCCTGTTAAACATTTAATCATCTCACTGGCATCTTCTATTAATATGACCACGGAAAATATTTTGACGTAAAAGACTTGTACATTAAGTACTCACTTACTTCAACTCAAGACTGATTTAGGTGTTTAAGGTTTGGATTTTCCTACCAACAGGAATTCTATCTATGCAGCCAAAATTCTACCTGTTAGAAGGATTATCATGAGCTGATCGAGGTGATGGACTTTGACTCCTGCGTCTCCAGTATTTCTCATCGGCATCCTTTACCGAGGCATTCTATTGGGGATTTGGGCTAAATTTAAAAGGCAGTTGCGCAATAAAAGAAATGATGGAATCCAATTTTAAACAGTTGTATTGATGGTTTAGTCATTTCTGATTCGTTCGGTGCATTTTTGTATCCACAATTCTAGTTAAATAACATGCACTCTTGGCAGTCTGTAGCTACTATGGATCAAATAATTCAGGATATTCATGTTTAACCCAGTGAATGAGACAACGCCATGAGTGTTAACACAAATGTAATCGTCAAATCACCTTGTGCCCACCGTCGGGTTACTGGAGCTATTGCAGTGTGTTGTATTATTTACATGTTTCTTCAATTTAGTAGAATCCATTGTCTCACTGGGTTCAGGCGATGTCCGTTAAGTGCCTTGACCAAGGACACAACCGACTAGCTAGTGACCAGTTTCAAACCTTGAACCTTTTGGCTGATAGGTGACGCACTAAAGCACCGAGCTAATCAGACGAATATAGATTCAGATGTGGAGGTCTGTAGTGATATACGAACATCTGTAATAACCAGTGGATGGTTTGGAATGCACATCCTCTTAGCTAGAGTGCAACATGCAAGTGACTGAGTTGTCACAACTGACAAGTGCAATATACAATTAACCAATTCTATTCTCACCACAATTTGTGTAGCTCGAGGAGAAGTAAGCAACCCACGTACTCTATCACGTATTTTCTCATAGGGAGATTCATTAGCTGTGAATCTATCACGAAGAGATGTTCGGAATAAAATAGAACTTGGGGTCAATTTACTGAAGAATGAAATGTAAATGTAAGTTAGCTTTTGAGACCAAAAACATGCAGGTAATACCTGTTTGAGAAACGGCCTCCGTTCTTGTCCAGATCGGCATCTGAAAATGAGAGGTCACGTTTCGGAGTCAAAGGTCGAGGTGTTGACTCTGGAGCACTCCTCGCAGATGAAGGTCGACTGCTGATCGGACTACGGAGGCGTTGACGAAGCAAGGAGTTATCGATGATTTCATCTGTGTCTGTTGGAAACATTTTAACTCGACACATTGCCAAGGTATGATGGGAAGAACATACTTTTAAACGAACAGAGTTGTGCCTTTTTCTCCTGCCTCTCTCACTACCACTTCCCAATGAATATCTTGACCTATCACTGAGCCTGCAGCTAGCTACCTCTCCTCGAGATGAGAAAATGCTCTGCTCAGCTGTTCTTGGCAACCAATCTTTGCTAATCTCTTCTTCTCTGTCTCTCTCTTTGAGGTAAGATTGAAGCGCAAAATTGCTTAGTTCGGGGAATGGTCTTCGCATACATCCAGTAATGATAGGTCGGTAATATGCTGACTTAAGAGCCCTGTGCTTTACTCTTGGATCTAAATAACGACATCCTGCCCAGTTACCTACAGCTTTACTCTTTGCTGACACTAGGTGGTAATTTTCGTCACTCTCATCCATACTTGAGCTGATATCTGATACGGAATTTATTTTAGAAGAATTAAAGCATATATAATAATATTATAATATTTTAATATATCAACCATATTTGAATGACGATTTTAGTTTCCATCATGCTTAACCCAATCATATACAGTGGTTCTTGAAGCTTATATACAACCTTTAAACAAAATGTGATTTAGACATTTAAAAGTTAAAAATCAGAACTTGGTTATTTTGTAATTTATTTCAGCTTTGAGTTACATTTCAAAAAATTTCTTTATAAAAAAATAATTTTGCTTTTTTTAATAAGACAATTGGCATCATACTCCATAGGTTATATTCACAACGACTACCTTCACTGCCATGCCTCTCTGTGCAGTAATTATCATCATTAGTTGAGAGTCGTTTCGGTCTTCCAGCTGTGTAAACAAATACATGCAAGTGATAGGCCATGATGGGTTATCACAAATTGATGTGAATAGTGTGGTTTAATTTAGTTTTTTTGTTTACAATATTTGCTAGTAAAACATTTGTTTTACCATACATTTCTCAAACTGAAAAAGTAGAATCCAGAAAAACAGTTCTGTTATATTATCCGGGGATTTCGAACAAAAATTAATTGTTTGCGTTTTTTATTATATATTAGGATTAGATGTACGTAAATAAGGAGCCAATAGAAAAAAACATGAAAATAAAACAAAATATGCTCCAGTGATGCCGGAAATTTAAAAAAATATGTTTTTTTAATTAAGTGTTTTTAATTTATTTAAAAATAAAGATTTTTGTTAAGGGAAAATATATATTTCATAGAATGTACTTCGAAATGTAAGTAAGTTTTCTTTTAAGAAAAATTTTAAACAAGGTTTAACAAAGTTCCCGGCATTTTCCGCTTTAACTACGGTATCTAATTGGCTATCCAATGACTGCTAACATAACAAATAGTAGAGTGGATCAAACCAACCGAAAACAATAGTTGTTGAAAATTCACAAATGAATCCACATACATGGAAAACAAGTTAGTTAACAATAAAAGTGAAGAAGACAGTGCGGAAATTTCTATTGTGAACAGTTTCATAAACAATGGTCGATCTCAACAAATTGAATGCCACACTTTGTTCCTGTCCGTAGGGGAAATAGAATTTTGGTTCCCACAGATTCGAATCTTCAGAGATACAAATCCAAGCACAATTTAAATTATTTAATTAAAACTCAAATTTATATTAATTATATTTTATCATTTTTTAAAACTGAAATTAAAGTTAAACAAGCGTGAAAGATGAATTAAATCATGATCTTATTCTTTGAACAAAAATTATTTAATTATTAGCCTGCATTGCAAAGTATATTGTTAAGTACTGTAACAGTGCTGGAAACCTACACAAGCACTTCTCTTTTTCTTACTTTATTGCAAAATTTATTACAATACAAAATAATAAAAATTTACAAAATTTGAATTTTGTATTCTGTATAGATGTACTACAAAACCTCTACCATCTTATTGCATCCATATATAAAATAAAGAAATATATTAACACCATTCCCTCTCAAGTCAATTTATGATTTTACATGTGGTAATGGTCATATATTTATTATTAAACACTCAATATTCAACACTATTTTCGAATTAAATAACTAAACATTAAATATCCAACATGTATTTTACAACAGGTTTCTTTTTAACTTGTAACTTTTAAAACTGAAATAAATCTTGTACTTTCAATACCATTTGACGAAATATGATTTTTAGACACATAGGCTCACACACCATGTTTAGTTATTTGATTCTATTGTGAGGACAGTTTTTTTTTGGTTTGCATTAATGGTATAAAATTTAGGTCATATTAAACAGTATAAATACAAGGTTTAATGAAAAAATAACTGAAAATTACACAAATATTAAGCATTACATTTAAACTATAATTTTTTTGTAAATATGTAAAATTGTCATGTAAACGAGTTCAATAAAATATTATTTTTAAACCCACCCCAAAAATTGTATATCTTGAAAAGATCTTCTATCCCATAAAACACTTTTTATGTGTGATTTTTAGCTCTAGACTGCCAAATACGGGTAGTTTGCATGCGGCAGAATAAGCATGAGATAAAAACAAGGACAGCAGAAGTGACTTACGGGTTTGCCTCCTTCGAGTAGGTGATTTGCTCCTGGGTGACGTGGTACGAACCGGAGAGGGTGTGACAGCAGGTAAAGGCGGGGCTGGTTTCGCTAATGAGTCTTCTGCGGCCTAGAGGTACACAGGGAAGTAAATAGGTGAGAAGTTTTATTTTTCAATTAAAAACTAAAAATGCAGCTTAGTGATAAATCAAGAAATGTCATGTTCCTACTGCGAATTTGTTACATTCATATAATGCTCCTTCACTCTTGGTGATTATTTAAAATATTAAACTATGTGTACCTTCCGGATAACAAATTCTGGCCTTTCTTCCAGCTCAGTTTTATATGGCCGGGTAGAGATAGTTGATTCAAACGGGTCATTCATTGATAACTGGGCCATTCTCCTTCTTGTGTATGGGGATGGTGATCTTGCTCTCGATGAGATGGTAGATTGCTGGTACCCTCTGCTCGATGCCGAGACGGCTCCTATTATTATGCAGCAGAGTTTATTTTGTAAACCAATAATATTATCACAATAATCGAGTATTTTAATATGCAGAGCAAATTGAGCAATGAACAAGAAGTCCAGTTGACCAAGGCTCAGATATTAGTCTTATTTCTAATTACTCAGCGGTAAGATTTTGATAAATAAGGCATGCGTCTTTAGATTTGAGTGATAAAAAGCTATTGAATGAGGCGTCATTGTCCTTGCCCTTTAAGAATGTAAGAAAAAGTTGGGCATTCAAAGAAAAATGAATGCATATAAATATTTAACTAATTTACTTTGGCACAAGCTTGAACTTCTTGTCCGTCCTTGTCTAGTGGAGCATTTCACGTTTTTTTTATTTGAGCTGGGACGAGATGTAGAATGTGGGGTGGAGGCTTCAACGGGGTGCTGGGATTTTAATAGATATGTTAGCTATGTTTTGTAAAAAAAACTATGTGTTGGCTTTTAACAATAAAATAAAATACCTAACCTTTAGTGGCAATGATCGTACACATACATATTGTCAAAACACACTTCTATTGACGTTTCTTATAGCACATTTACAATTAGGTGTGTATAATCGTCTACTTTGCAAATGGTTGTTGAACTTGTGATAAAACATTCTATGATACCGATGGATGAAATAAAGATGCAATTGTAACTTAGTTTTCAATTACCAACTTTTATTTCACCACACTACTATATATATATCTATACCCATGTATATTTATGGTAAAAAGGAAAGCCTGTATTAAATTGCCTTACTTCAAATGTAGAGTAGCTGTTGGGCTGAACTGATTCTTCCCTTGCAATGGATGATCTGTGTTGCTTCTTCTCTCGCTTCTTGCTTGATGACGAATGACTGCTGACTGAGGTAACCTTAAAAATTAATTTATATATTGTAAGATTTATCGTCGCAATTATTGTTTATATTATATCGATGTCACTAGGGAATAAGATCGGTATTGTATTCCCTTTTTTCCCACAATTTCACCGAACTATAAAACGCTTGTTTTTTACCGCATGAGCATTATCGTGAGGTAATCGGTCTTTTGGTAGTATGTTTTGGAATTTACGGTTATAAAGAAAATGTGTATGACGTGCTTTGGCTCCTGTTCAGCCACAATTTGGTAAATATTGGGTTTATTTCTCAAACTAGTAATTTTTGTGATAATTAAATTGTACATATATTTTTCCTTAGAAAACCGTACATTTCAAGACCTTTCGTTTTCGCCATCATTCAAATTCGAATAAATTCACAAGTTTTGGATAATGACGCGTTATTTCAAACTCTGAATAAAGGACGCCGTCTATAAGCATACTGCAACCTCTCACTAAGACAGGTGTTAGAGGAGCCAGCACCTTGTCGGGAAGTTACATATATTATTGCTGTACTGGGGGTTTTGCCTATGACAGAAGCAGAGAAGCAAAAGACAATTTATTAAACAGTACAATGTTGAATTGTTTCAAACTTATTCTTATGCTGTGGAAATCAATGAACACACTTAGTAACAAAAATCTTGCCTCCTTTATAATTGTCCTTGATGAGAATTCAAGTTTGGGAGCTATGCCGGGAAAGCTGTAAGAACGTTGCAATAACACCTCCCTGTCCACTCCTGGGTAGGTGGGGCTTATCCGAGGTGTCGGGAATAAAA
The DNA here is from genome assembly GCA_000149265.1 of Ciona savignyi. NCBI lineage: Eukaryota > Metazoa > Chordata > Ascidiacea > Phlebobranchia > Cionidae > Ciona > Ciona savignyi. The sequence continues at coordinate 202,573 of CH003212.1, forward strand.
ATTCACGACCACTGTCTTCGTACGTTGCGAGTAAGTCACCCCCTGTAACAGGACAATATATTTGTTATGCAGATTGAAATATGTACCATACATACATTGTAAATTGTACCATACATACATTTACAGTTCTGGTTGTGATTTCTTTATATAAAGGCTATTAAATTACTGCAGAAATAAAACTTACTAAAGAAAAAGCTGGCACAAACTTAGAATTGTACCTGGATACGTTAGTTGCACAAGCTCGATGCGAAGGGTTTCACCTTCCAATGCATTAGCAATCTGTATTGGGTCCGTTGCATGGGAGAACACTTTGTCAAATCTAAGCTGAGGAAACAAATGGAGGAATATAAAATCACTTTTAAGTCATTATACACCACTGAATGGTAGATATATATATGTATGTATATATATATATTAAATACATGCACCTCCTATCAACTAGCTAAGTAGGAATGGGGCTCTGTAAGCACCTAAGATAAGATAGATGGCAGGTACACTCGCACTAAAACAGTGCTTATCTGCCACTCCTCTGTATCTGCTAGGGTGCTTAGACTATCCCTATACTCAAAAAGGAATACTGCTATAAGCTATAACTGTATTTCTAATAATTTAAGTTCAATCTAACAATTAAATTATAACACCGGTACCTTTTCATGGAAGAGAAATGGGAATACCGGTGGCACAGATTTAGTTCGCCTTCTTTGACCAAGTAATTCTACATTGAGAAAAACGTCTTGTTGCTCTGCAAGGAATACACCCGGACAAGTTATCTGTGGAAACAAGAAAATGTATCACATGAAAACGTCATAGTAATAATACCAATAGGCAGTTGAACAATGGGGCCTGGGGGTTATGATAATTATGATTCTTTCTCTGAGCAAAATTTAGAAGATGCTCAATTTTGTTCATATTTTTGATGACATGGACAGAATTAACATATAGTATGTACTTCACTTACAAGTATTTGAAGTGTGCTACACATTCTATTGTTTGTTTACATATGTTCATTATAAGCGTGTGTGTAGTAGTGAATTCAGTTTAAACACTTTATAATGGTGAAGTCACAACAAAGAGATTATTTGAGATATATATTTTAACTGGCATTTTACTCATTCCCATTTGACGCACACATACATCAGTGCTTCACAACCAGTATGCCGCAAGACAATGTTGGTGTGCCACAGAAATATAACAATTTTTCAACTCTTTTTATCAAATAAAAAAGATTTTAGTTGTTGCAAATTTAAATATTACGGCTATAAAACACTTTGGTAATATATTATCAAATGTATATAGCTTTTTAAAAGCCTTCCCATTGTACATTTATACTGATTGATATTTTTGTTACATTATAATCAGAAGTTTTGGTCATGCCTGAACAATCATACCTAAAAGAACTTAAGAGTTGCTAATCTTTGAAGATCGAACATACAGCGATTGTGTTCATTTAAACAAACGCAAATATTGCATTAAATAAATGATACTGAGCATTATTTTTTTAACATTATTAACAATTTTTACTGCAATGTGGCGTCAAATTTAGTAAGTTTTTAAATGTGTCTTGAGTAAAAACAAGTTGCGGAGCACTGCTCTAGACCACATGAATACATTGCAAACCATGTTCACCACCTTGGCAATGGGCCAATTATAATTGGACAAGGGATACAGATTTGGAAATTAATTGACTAATACATATTCCACAATTGACTGAGTCTTCTACTAAATTTTTTAAAAAAATGTCTAAATCACATCTTTTCACATAGAATATACGGCAATAGCTCTGGTAACACGCGGGTTGGTGCGAGGTTATCTGCACCTACTCATATGATAACTCTTCTGCGATTACCCATTCACAGAGAAAAGACCAAAATATTCTATCCATCAACACATTGGAAAAAGCTTTAGACCAATAGTTTCTTGGGAAACAAGATGAATTTTTGCCTAAAATTTAGACATTGGCAGAACACGTTAGTATTTTTATTATACTAAAAATGTATCAGTCATTATTTGTCTATTTATTGGATTGTGATATGGTAGCTTTGGTGCATGGTCAAAAGGTATGTTCAGACCAATCTGTTGTTATTTCAATGCAATTGGTATAATAGTTTGTGATTGCCAATGTTAATGTTGAATCGTCAAACTTTATGACTGATTAAACCTGTCTGACTGAAAACTATGGAGCATGTTATAGTAAGAAGTATGTTTTGAGCTGTAAACATTTATTCAAGTTTTTGCGAACAAGGTGACGGTGTAGAAAAATTTTAGAATCAAAATTGCGCCTGCAATATTATACCATAAAAAAGAAACTTTATACAGATATGCCATTACAAACAGCGCATTTCGTGAGATTGCAACATTATACAGTCTTGATAAACTACCTACTATGTTGTTAGCAATAACGTCACAAATTTCAAAACACTTGCTGACTGTAAAATCTTGCTTCCTATCAATAAATCACATACTATATAAGGATTTTTTTAAATTTGATTAAATAAAGGGCAGAGTTATTTAACATGGTTGAATTCA
>CH003212.1:207001-218009 GCA_000149265.1 Ciona savignyi
TAAGTAGAAAAGATACGGCCGATTTTGATCAGTGAGATGGCGCTGGAGATAGGGATGCACAAACTAGAATATCTTGGTATTCTAAAATAGTTATTTCGAATCCAGAATATCGAATCCTATTCTATATTAAAAAGCAAACTCCAGTTAAAGTGGCAAGATCGTCAAAAATTCCTGCTTCAGCTGACTACCTCTTTGGCCAGTGTGATTACATACTTATAATCATAGGCGGCGACTTCAGTAAAATGTTACCGTTGCGCGAAATTGTATGACGTCACAATCGGCCCTATGCCTCGAACTAACTGGGATAGAACTATGATACTAACGATTTACAAAGCTAAAAGATTAATCCAGGAGTTTAAGTGTTTAATCTAACTACTTCCCCCGCTGAAATTTGCATGGTTATACGCTGCTCAGCGTCAACAATACGGAAAGAATATACCAAATATTTATGTGTCTGCGAGGGCTGTGCAAGAACCCAGATTCTTATAACGGTTAACTGATCAAAGAAAAAAAAACGTTAACCGTTAACCGATGTTAGCCTACTGTTCTCTCTAGCTAATACTTAGTAATGGAAAGAACATGGGGAAAACGGGAGTGCGTCGGCAGTGGTCCTGTATTGAATCTAGGTCAACGTAACCCTAGGTCAAACCGCCGATCAAAGCAATAAACACCGCTGGAAAAGCGGCGCTGCGGTTAGACGATTTAATGTGATAATTATTTAAATGCGCAGGGAATTTTTTGCGTTATTATAAAACAGACATTGCGCCGCAACGGCGGAAGTCTGCGCGCTTATAATATCCGTTGTAATCAAAGCTGTTGCAATATGTACAATGGAAATAAAAAGGAACTCCATGCAATTATAGTTTCTTAATGTGCAATGTATATTATTTCGAATCCAAATATTCGAAATAAACGTAATATTTGTATATTCGAAATAAACGTAATATTTGGAAGATTCGATATTCTAGTTTGTGCATCCCTAGCTGGAGAGCTGAATAATTTCTGCGTTTACCAGTATAAATTGATTTATAGGTTTGCATATGATATTTTTTAGTTACTTGAGTTTTAAAAAATGTATACATATAATATGTGTTGTTTTAATTAGTTTAATTTTGATTTTAGTCCCCGATTAGTTTTTAACTATTGTCGTCATGGTTCGCTTGATTACTTTAAAAAAGATTACTTTGAAAAGTCTTATGTAGGGTAAAAAAAGATATTCTGTTAAAAAAGCTGCACTTTTGTTGGCTTATAATGATTCTGGAGCAGTTGTGCTTCATTTTTTAATAGTTGTAGCGATAAAAAACCTTTGGGACCATTTTGTTGTTTGTAAACGAGAAAAAGATAGTTTTTGTTGATCTAAATAGGAACATATGACGTCATTGCACAATGCATGACCTCACCAAAAATGTACTAATGTAAATAAAAGATAATTTATTACTGAACAACGGTTCTGTTGAATATATCATGCTTACAACAATAGGTTTTTGTACAGAAGTTTCTAACCTTAGGTGACTTTGCGGAATGTTGATCTCCGACATATTATTGTTGAGTTAAATTAAAAATAAAATACAATATGAAAAAGAAAGTTATTGTGGTGCTGTAGCTTGATCTTACAATACATTTTTAAAAACAATTTACACTTAAAACAAATCTAAATATTAATTTAAAATCTAAAAGCTAACCTGGTAAATGGTCCTTTTAAAATTCTTTATCCGAATCCCTTCAGATTGAATTGACTTCCTTACCTTGTGTTTGTTTATTTAAAGGATTAATAAAACATATAAAATCTTACCAATGTCCTAACTTATTCTTAATCGACGAAACTAAACAAGTTAACCATGGTTATTCGGATGGTTAATTTATAGACACAAAAATTATATCGGGTCATAAGCTTTAAGTAGCGAAACCTCTGTAAAATAAAAACCAGCCACTTTTATCATAAAGATACCAGGTTGGTCCCTTAACACAAAAACGTGGGTAACTGTAACAGTAGTTATATGTCTATAGCAATATTATTTGGCATGCTGCATTTTCAAGTCGAAACCTGCTGTACTTCTTATAACCAACCACTTGTCCCATATGACATAACATAACGAGATCGCGCAGGTTCATATCATGAAAACAGGTTTTGTTGGTAATATCAAACATTACAGAATATATTATTGAATTTTTTGTAATTTTTTTAGGTGCTAAAGTTGGAACTATTTTGCAGGTGTATTTCCCATGTTTTTCACACTGGCCACAATCTGGCTGCCAATATGAGAAGTATGGCAAAGAAAATAATTTAGATAAGAAATCGTCTATGCCAAATGTAAAGGAGTGCGAAGCTTATCCAAACAACTTGGCTTCAACCGGAAAACTAACATTTATTATCAAGCTGGTCCGCTGTGTCCTTAGCCAAGACATTTAGCAGAGGTTTCCTAAAGTTGCCTAAAAACTGATATTGGAGCTGTTATATTTTCCATTTACTAATTAAAGATAAATGGCTTCTAATGTATTGTAACATGCCCAGTATGGAAAGTACGGTAGCTGCACACTCGAGTATTTTTTTACCCCCGCGTCTTTGCACACTTGGGTAATTTCACACACGCTCGCAAGCTAGCGATGTGTAACATAAACATCGTATAATTTCAACCAAACCTGTAAACCTACCTCTGGACCTCGGGTAATTTACTGTCAGCAACGTTTTTGTTTCGTAGATAGATACGTTAGCTGACGGACACGAAAAATTGAGGATAGAATAATATGTTTTTTTTTAAGATTTTGGTAAAACAGTAATGAAAATGAGATTGTGTGCACACTTGAAGTGTGCAATTTTAGACGTTTGCACACTGCACACTTAAATATTTGGCGCGTGCACACTCGAGATCTCGTCGAAAATTGACGTACTTTCCATAGGGGTAACATGCTGTTTGCAAATTGTAGTGGCACAAAACACGTATCTTTTTGTGATGTGTTCTATTCCAAAAATCTGGCTCTACCCCAATGCATGTCACGTTTTAATTAGCTAAAAGTTTGGGTAATACCAAAACCGACATAAATTTTAATTAGGCTACAAAATACATTGACACTTATGGACTTGGATAACAAATATCAACTAATATTGATATAATAAAATAACCAATTTGCGTATTACATTACCTCATTAAAATAATTTTCATGTTTCGTTGATCATATAAAGTAAGTTTAAACTTTAAACGGAACATTAACAGCATAACACAGAAATAAGAAACAATATACATAAACCACTTCGTGAAATTGAAAGCTTGAATTTTACCGGTTCTGCACAAAACAAACCATAGAAACCGTTTTAATTGTAGCGGTTATTTTTTAAACGTTTATAAGGCAACGACATGTCGGACTAGGTACAAATATAAAGAATTCTTATAATAAAAATTGTTAAAATAAAGCAAGGTAGCAAGTTTTATTAATTTAAACGATTCCGTTATTCTAAATTTCATCGTGCGTTTATTATAAATTAGGTTACCCTATGAAAGCAATCCGTACAGACACAACTCCCCTGGTTACAACTGTGCGTTTCAAGATGCATCCGGAAAGTGGTCAAAAGTTGTTTGTTGCATTAAATAAACTGAGTGTTACTTACCATTGGTTTCCCGCCAGCGTTGTGAAGGCAATCAAAAAATATTGGACACCATTTTAATCCGACCAATGATTATAAAAATAATAATAAGAAACTCTTTAACGCTTAAATGATTTCTCTATGTAAATTTGCAAACGAGTTTTTGTACAAGTACACATGAGAAGATGACAGAAAAGCCATTGCTGAATACTGTTGTTTGTTCATTTTTAAAGCTTTTCATGCTATTTCAACCTATTAACGTCGATGTTTAGTGCAGGAATGGGACTGGGACATACTAGGCCTGTAGCAATTTCGCCATTATGTATTATATTATTTGCTTTTGGGACGCATTATACAGATTTGTTTTACTGTTTTAACATACAGCCTGTAATCCGGCTTAGGAAACTTCTGTTTCCTGACTAATTCTTCTCTCACGAACCACGTGTTATGCCGCCTTTTTTTGTACACGTATCCGCTTGTTCTGAAACGTGGTGTTAACGAATTATTCTAAACATGTGGCTTAACGAAACGACAGTCTAAAAACGTCTAATGATATGTCAGTCTACGATTCGACTAAAGAAATCAGAGTATAAGAACAACGTCTAACTGTACGGCAGCCGATCATATTCAACTAATGAAAGCGAAATTGAACTATTCGAACTGTTTGTACTTTACTGTGTCAGCTTATTAATAAACAAGAATAAAAGCCCCTTCCGTGAGTTGTCGGATTGCGAGAGTCAAATTTAACTGAGTACGGTCAGCCAGAGAATCATCTGACCAGATCAAGTGTCAAGCAACAGGCACAATTAACAAACATATATTGGCGACCCCCTACAGTGGTGACTACCCAATACGTGTGGAACACGCAAGTCTATTAACGAAGAAAAATTGTGGGCAACGCAATCATTTAAGTTGGCATCATTCGTCCGAGGTTTGGCTTCAATCGTTCAAGTTGGTATCGACAATCTTCCGAGTTTTGGCAATAATTTTCCGAGGTTTGGCAACGCAATCGTTCCGAGAACAATCGTCCGAGGTTTGGCATCAATCCTTCAAGTTGGACATCAATCGGTTTGGCAGTAATTTTCATCCGAGGTTTGGCATTCGTCGTGGGAGAGACTTTTCTGTGTGCGCTTGGAATCTTCTCTGTTGGTCGAGGAATCATCGTCTCTACGTGTCATCGACAGTATAGTGTCCTTTATATTTATTAGTTTTAATTTGTGTTGTGGGTATTTGATAATTTCGGGTTAATATATACTAACTTGGTTTCTCTTTATTTAATGGTTAAAATTATTTTTGTATCGGGCCAACGTAACTTAGTTTGATTTCCTGTTCTATGTGTTTGGTTGGACTGGTACAAGATAGTTATTCTAATCTTGGCACAGAGATGGCGTTAAGCGGATTTTCATTGAACACTTTATTTCCCAGAAGGAACCCAAGACACAGCCCTACACAGACCAGTACGACACAAAGCGTCACCTTTGCAAATGCATTTGATAACGGACACATCACACCAGAATCGTCGGACAGTCCAGCGCAGGTCAGTAATGCTTCTTGCTTTGGGTTATCCGATAGTCTTGGCACGCCCTTCGATTTAGACGACCGTGTTGGACGGCAGCGACCAGATTATGTACCGTCCACAACATACCCCATGGAACGCCCTTTATTTCCTTCTATTGCCGCACTTTCCTCAGCCCCCCCTCCCGATTATTTTTGTCCTAATAGAAAAATAGATTTACGGCCCATCTGGCGTCACTCTATAGCATCTTGGTTCGACTATGTGGAAACCGTGTTTGTAAAAGAAAACGTAACTAGCGAAAGGGACAAGTTTGATGCGACCATTGTTGCCCTAAGCGACGAGGTAATCGAAAAGATACATTTCGTAATAAATCCCAGCTCCGCCACTCCTTACAGCGACCTTAAAAACGCTGTGATTCGTAAGTTTACCCGTAGTAACGAACAAAATTTATATTCTTTTCTCGAAACGCGCGATTTGGGAAATTATTTGCCGAGTGAATTCGTACATAAGTTGCGCGCAAAATTAGGAGCTGATCGTAATTCGTACCTTGGTGATAGAATTATTCGTCAGAAGTTAATTAAAGCCGTCCCTCCGAATATTGGCATTATTTTGCGGTCCAGAGCAGATCTCGAGTTAACCCTTTAGAAACGAGATTGTTTTGGCGCAGTTTGCGTGTTTTGACCGAGTCCGCTTTGTAGTTCTCTAGCACCTCTCGTGTTATAGTTAGAGAAAAATGTTCAACACTAGAGTTGTTCGAAATAAAATTTCCAAAATTTCTAAAATTTTTATTTTTTGATGACGTCACTATCTTTGCGTCCACGTCATATTCTTTCTTATACAATGTTGTAGTTTTTGATTTGTTTACAATAGAGTCTAACTTACTTTTACAAAGTTACTTAAAAACAAATTTCCTACAATTATATTATACTTTTGGTTTTATGACGTCATCAAAATAATATTACGTCACTAATTTCATGTTACAGATCCACCCATCCCAAAGTTTTTTTTCGTTTTTTTATTATAAGAAATGTTAGAATAGAAATTTAGATTACTATAAAGTACCCTTTTCTATTTCTTACTAATTTTCTTTAAAATAAACTATAAATGAAGTGTTTGAACCAAATTGCGACTATAACTATAAAGATACTCAAAACCCCCCCAAAATGTAAAAAAATACAGGTAAGATCACATCCGGGACATCCCAAGAAGCGAAACTGATTCTACTGCCATAGACACATTAAATGAAACGCACATTTTAGGCGTAGTATTAGAAAAAAACGTTTTTTGTGAGACTTCCCCCTCAAAATTAGACCAAAAAAGTCATAAAATTCAACTAAACTTTACTTAAAAATTTCAAATGCAAAGTTATGTTTATTTTTGTATTTTTCAAAAGATATATCATATAGCTTTCCAAAGAGACCAAACTTTAGCAGTTTGGATAAGAAATTTTGGAGATTTTTTATTTTGAATGAGCACTTGTCAAAAAAGCCAAATTTGGTCTTATCGTTTCTAAAGGGTTAAATAAGTTGGCAGATTTAGCGGACGATATTTCGCAAGACTTTGGGCAAGAAAAAGATTTGTCGGCAGAGCTCCAAAGGCAGGCGTTAGTTAACAAATCTGTGGAGCAGCGTATTGACAAATTGACTGAATATGTTAAAAGTTTGATTGTTGCGTCGAAATCTAAGCTAAGTTCGCTTGCAGAGCCGGTTTGTCGAGCGGTTTCTTTCCCCAGTAGACCACGTTTTCCCTATAGACCGCAGTTTGGGCGTGGCTATAATTCACGCAAATTTGTTCCTCGTGGGCCACGTGGCGATTTTCCTCGTGGTCAAAGATTGTGTTATCGACACCAGCGTTATGGTAACGATGCCTGGGGCTGCGACGGTCCCTGTAGCTGGAATCAATTTTCAAAAACACGCACGTTTCTGAGTAGGATCCCTCATAAGCGTGCCTATTCTATTGCCTCTTGTATGCGACCTATACCTCATTTTTCTTTAGATAATTTTTCGTCTAGTCGATTGTTGCGTGTTTTTGACAGGCGAAATAAGCTTAATTTTTTAATAGACACGGGGTCCGAGATTTCTATAGTGCCTGTGAGAGATAACGTTAACTCCTTGTTTCGCTCGAATAAGTCTAAACTGGTCACACTGAACGATACCGAAATAGAGTGTTTTGGTCATGTAGATTTAGAGATTGATTTGGTTAATTGTGGAGTCTTTCATTGGCGTTTTAAAATAGCAAATGTGCGTTTGCCGATTTTGGGCGTTGATTTTCTGGAGCATTATGGTTGCGTTATCGATTTCCGTAATCGGCGTGTTAAAATGAGTGGTCCACGCGTATCTTTATCTGTTCCACCACGTGTTTCGAAACCACGTGGCGAGTCGTTTTCGGAGTCACGTGTTAATAAATGTGCAAATTTTAACGGCCCCACATGTTGAGGAAGCAGGCATTTCCTGTGACCCAGTTCACAATAGCCCAGTCTGTCTTATTGTTAAGCCTGCAGATGTGACGGATTTCAACCATTTCCCCGACTTATTTCCTTCTGCGTTCGATGTGTCACGTTTCAATCTCCCTGTAAAGCATGATGTTGTCCACGCTTTAGAAACTACTGGTTATCCCATTAAGTCACGCGTTCGCCGTTTAGATCCGGAGCGTTTGTCTGCAGCTAAGGAAGAAATATCTAAACTGCTTAAACAAGGTATTCTTCGGCCTTCCAATAGCTCCTATGCCTCACCTCTTCACTTGGTTAAAAAGGGCGATGGTTTTCGCGTTACGGTTGATTATCGCCAATTGAATTTGCAAACAGTCCCCTCCCGATACCCCATTCCCTTATTAGCAGATTTAACGTCTAACCTTAGTGGCTCTACTATCTTCAGTAAAATCGATCTTAAATCGGGTTATTTTCAAGTCCCCGTTAAGCCTGAAGACATTCACAAGACAGCAATGTTAACGCCGATTGGACTGTTTGAGTACGCGTCTACCTCTTGGTTTAAAGAATAGTGGGGCCACATTTCAAATGTTCGTGGACAAAATTTTTGGCGATTTGAATTTTATTTTCAACTATATAGACGACGCAATTATTTTCTCGAAATCTAAGGAACAGCACGTAGAGCATTTGTTGGCTGTGTTTGAGCGCGTGTTGGAGTTTGGCCTAATTTTAAATAAAGAAAAGTGTATTTTTGGCGTAGAGACACTTGATTTTTTGGGTCACACAATATCTAAGGACGGTTTAACTCTGCCTAAATCTAAAGTCGAAGCGTTGTCTGAGTTCCCCAGGCCGCTAGATGTCCGTGGTTTGCGACGGTTTTTGGGCGGTATAAATTTTTATCATAGGTTTATTGACGACTGTGCAACTGTTCTAGCGCCATTAAATGCTCTTGTATCGCCCAAGTCAAGTAAGTCTGCACCGGTCGTTTGGACTAAGGAAGCCATTAAGACATTTCATGATGTTAAGCGATTAATTGCCAGTAAGATAACATTGTCTTTTCCTGTCGCTGGTGCTGAGACTAGACTTGTGACGGATGCAAGTTTGGTAGCAGTCGCAGGTGTTTTGGAACAAAGACTGAACGCTGGTTGGGCTCCGTTGGCCTATTTTTCTAAAACACTAACTTCTCCAGAACGCAAGTATAGTGCATTTGATTTGGAGTTATTGGCTGTATTTGAGTCCATTAAACATTTCAAATATTATCTGGAAGCGCGGGAGTTCACTATAGTGACTGATCATAAGCCATTGGTACATGCGTTCGAGACGCGTTTTGAAACAGCTTCCCCGCGACAGAGTAGACATTTGAGCTATATAGCAGAGTTTAATTGCCACATGGAGTATGTAAAAGGTGTAGATAATGTCGTGGCTGATTGCTTGTCCCGTCCACAGGTTAACGCGGTATTTACCATCAACGAGCCTGGTATCGATTTCGTTGAATTTGCGGCAGCGCAGGGGTCCGATAGGGACATTCAGGATATGGAGTTGTTGTATTCGCCACGTTCGGGTTTACAGATAGAGACACGTTTATTGCCCGAGTATGGGATTAATCTGTTAGGAGACATCTCTTCTGGGTCGTTTCGTCCATTAGTTCCTGCCGTGTTTAAACGTAAAGTGTTTGACCATTTTCATGGAATTGCTCATCCCGGTATTCGTGGTTCACAGCGATTAATTGGCGAACGTTTCGTGTGGAATGGAATGAATGCTGACATTCGCGATTTTGCTAAAGCATGTTTACACTGTCAGCAGTCAAAGGTAAATCGTCACACGCATACTAAGATTCAAACTATTTCTGTTCCGTCCCAACGTTTCCACAGTGTCCATATTGATTTGACTGGCCCTTTACCAAACTGTGAGGGGTATAGATATGTGTTATTGATCATTGACCGCTTTACTCGTTTCCCTGTTGCCGTTCCATTAATGGACATGTCTGCAGAGAATGTTATTCGTGCATTTTGCTTGCATTGGGTCGCCTGCTTTGGCGCGCCGGCTCAAATTGTTTCAGATAGAGGGAGCCAATTTACATCACGTTTATGGTCGGACTTAGCTCGTTTTCTTGGTACTAAGTTAATCTTTACGACAGCTTTTCATCCACAATCAGATGGAATTGCGGAGAGGTTTTTCCGCACTTTTAAGGCATCTTTAATGTCAAGGTCGAGTGAATCTGGCTGGTTAAATGATTTACCATGGGTCATGTTAGGTTTGAGAGCCGCTTTTAAGCAGGATCTTGGCTGCTCCTGCGCTGAGTTAGCTTTCGGCATGCCGCTACGATTACCTGGTCAGTTTTTTGAAACTCCGGATTTTACTGTAGACCATGGTACCTACTTGCATGAACTGCGTAAGCGAATGGAGGATTTGCGTCCGACCTTGCCTTGACCACCTCACAATACTTCTTCCTATGTTGACCCTCAGCTGTGGACTTGTTCGCATGTCTTTGTGCGCGTTGACACAGTCAAAAGGTCCTTACAGCGTCCTTATACCGGTCCTTTTCGCGTGGTAGATCGTTCGGACAAATATTTCACCATAGATTTCGGTAATCGACAAACTACGGTGAGCCTTGACCGACTTAAGAAGGCTAGTGCGTTGTTTGATATTACGGAAGCTCCGAATAATCAATCTGGTTTAACTCAGGTAAACGGCGAAAATAATATAATGAATATTGCAACTGATGTGGGAGTTCCCTTTATTGATGATGTTGTGGAAGAGGGAGAGGTGTCCACATCGCCACCTGAAATTGATGCGAGTGTTCCTTTTCATAATAACATACTGGGTGAGCTAGAGTTATCCACATCACCACCTATTCGTCAGAGTCGTATTGGTCGTAAAATCCGCAAGCCAGTCTATCTGTCTAATTACGAAACCGAGTTTTAGAAAGATCGCCCTATGTGGAGTATTCGGTTTTGTTCTTCTTTTATTTAGTTGCCAAAGAAAAAAACCTATAACCCCTCTCTGGTCCTTATAACTTTTTTAACTATTTTCTGCCTTTCTAATTTTTGGGCTGCGTTCTGGACGGTTATGTTTCTGTGTGGCTGTTGTCCAATCTTGGTCGGCGCGATTGGTGGTCACGTGCGGAGGCGTCGAAATGCTCAGAGACGAGACATTGCTGATTATGTGTGGACTGATCAGGCTGACTCTTGAACATTTAATATACCCACAATTTTTAACCATACACTCTCACCCCCCATACAATCCCAAACGATTTGATTTGTGCCTAGAGTAGAAAAACAACCCTTGTTTCCAGTTTTTCCAGATTCACCGAACCGATGTCCTGCAAAGCTACAAGTTGGATCCTCGCATCATCGTCTTGTTTTTATTTGTCGCGAATTTCCTACAACCGTTTTCCTATACCTCATATTGGACAAATGGTTTACAAATTTAAAAAAACTCCGAGGAAGGGAAGTGTTGTAGCAATTTCGCCATTATGTATTATATT
>CH003212.1:218109-244884 GCA_000149265.1 Ciona savignyi
ATACAGATTTGTTTTACTGTTTTAACATACAGCCTGTAATCCGGCTTAGGAAACTTCTGTTTCCTGACTAATTCTTCTCTCACGAACCACGTGTTATGCCGCCTTTTTTTGTACACGTATCCGCTTGTTCTGAAACGTGGTGTTAACGAATTATTCTAAACATGTGGCTTAACGAAACGACAGTCTAAAAACGTCTAATGATATGTCAGTCTACGATTCGACTAAAGAAATCAGAGTATAAGAACAACGTCTAACTGTACGGCAGCCGATCATATTCAACTAATGAAAGCGAAATTGAACTATTCGAACTGTTTGTACTTTACTGTGTCAGCTTATTAATAAACAAGAATAAAAGCCCCTTCCGTGAGTTGTCGGATTGCGAGAGTCAAATTTAACTGAGTACGGTCAGCCAGAGAATCATCTGACCAGATCAAGTGTCAAGCAACAGGCACAATTAACAAACATATATTGGCGACCCCCTACAGGCCTATAGGCCTACAACATTTCGACAGAATAGTTTGGTGGGTTAGTGCGTTGCCTTTCAGTCGAAAGACTTGCAGATTCGAAACTGGTCGCTAACTATAGTCGGTTATGTCCAAGGGAAAGGCACTTAACGGACATTACCTGATATTAGCGGAATAATTGGCTCTACTACATTGAAGCAAAGTGTGAATTATACACAACATACTGCAATATCCATGTATGAAAATAGCTGGACACTTTAACCCAATATAAATCGAATCACATTAAAACCATTACAACTCGCCGAAATTCAGGACGAACCAAAAAGACGCGATCACGCAAATGACTCACGGACCCTAATATTTTTTAGCTGTTTTTACATTCTTTAGAAGGTCTACAAATACGCAAGTTTAGTTTAGTTTACGATGAAAACACGATGCAGTATCGTTGATAAAAATTTGGAAAACGGAAAAAACAACACTTACCAAGGCATTTAAAAGTAAATTAAGTAAAAATTAAAATAAAATAGATATATAAATAAATAATTAAAATTAGAACAATAACAATATTTTTGCACGTCAGGTATGCATAACAATTACACATTAAACAACAGGTAGGCAAAAACTGCCTAAACAACAAAACTAATAAAAAAAAGAAAAACGAATAAACTATGCAGCAAGTTCCGTGCAGCAGTTCTATGCAGCAACTATGCAGCAGTTCCGGAAAAAAATAATTTTTGAGAGGGTGATTTCCAGGGACACCCGCCAGCAGAAGAACCTTCTGCAGTCATTAGACCTCCTCATGCTCTAAAAAAATCTGAACAGCAGGGTTTTAAATAAAACAATAGCAAAAGAAAGAGAAAGGAAAGGGAAATTACGATTTCGTACATTTTGTCAGGATTTAACATACCATTGTCCCTGTGACAACGCAATACCAGTCCCTGTCTTCCCAAGGTGTTCAATTGCTTCAATAATCCGCTTTAAACACTGACAGTTTTGCCTAATGCTTTTCGTTAGCCAGATTTGCTTGGTGGGAAACATTGCCTATATTTTGTTTCATTCGCAGGCGTAATTGATTCACTCGGCTCATACTTACCATGTGAAATGCCGTCTGGAGGTAATTTGTTAAATACTCAACGTCTAAAAGTTCTATACTCGCTGACGATCGTCTGTAACTAGTTGGTCAACTTCATGTCCAATTTCCAGGGTGAGACGGGGTCCGATGATTGAGTAATATAATTTACTACAGCTGCTGGGCACTGCACACACCTTACTTGACAGTAAAATATGTTCACCCTTAACTTCAGCACTGGTAGGCATGCTACTCTACGCAAGACACAGACCTTCTACACTCTCAAAAACTAAATTAGCTGACTTTTGCCTTTTTGAGAAAAAAATTTTCGACTCCACGTTTCATTCTGCTGATATAACAGATAATACTTGTTACATTGAAATCACTTCGTCCTTCGTTTGCACCAGGGAGTAAATTATAAATGAGCCTATTAAGCGCAAAAATGCTATTGTTATATGGCGAGTTGCACATATTCTCGTGTAAGAGTTTTTTGGAAGTGAACAACTGGAATAGTAGGCGACGAAGACGTAACACTAATATACTACTATTATATTGTAATGCGCAATTATTCGTTAATTATGTCCGGGTATAACAGAGGTAAAAATATATATACCCCCTCCAAATACACCACTGACCAAGGATGATGACCGCACACTCAACACGGGTTTTAAAAACAGTGGTGCACCTACAACTTTCGGTAAAATTGGAATATCGGCATTGAAATATATATTGTTGAATATGCTTGTCACAAGCGTTACCCGGAAAAATAATTAAAAAAGTAAAAATCAATACTTAAGTTTAATCCGACAGTACAAATCCTCAGATTATTTTAATAAGTTAAGAAAAAAGCAAAGCCAACACTTTAAATTTAATACAAAGTATGATGTTGCATTACATTTTGAAATAAATAAACAAACAAGTGGGTGCACAGGTCGGTGGGAATATATGATTCTTGGTTACCACAGTAGGAACGTGTAGACGGATAAAGAACAAGTCTATGTTCATGATAAGTACTATTTATAGCTTAAGGTTTTATGGATACCGAATAAAATTATTATATCGATAGTGTGGTTGGGTATTCGTTCTGATGTTTTTCGATCAAGGTTGTGTTCATTATATTTTGTTGAACGGTTTACTTGGCCGAATGGTAAGCGCGACCGACCCATATACAAAATTATATATAAAAGTGATGTTAGTAACGAACGTACCGGTCCGAACAATTTTATTTTAACTTCGGATTATGCGAATAAGTTTCTAATATACGAAGCTTACATAGTTCTTGTTTGTGTTATAACAAAATCGCACAGCTTACCAAAAAGTACTGAACAAGTTATTGCAAATTGTTTGTACACGATTGGGAGATCCCCTCAATGATACTTAGCAAAATACTAATATACATACCCTCGATGCATTATGGTATTACTCGCGCATAAAAATCAATTATTTGCCTAAATGCACGACATAACGACCTTCCCCATGTGTTTTCTTACCACATTGAGTAAACTATTCTGAATGGCTTTTAAAAAGTGATTTTGTTATTGTTTGCGTAATACACCTGCTCCTATGCCATACTGGGATTTCTGCAGTGTTAAGATAAGTAACTGAAACACAGGCAATCTTTAAAACAGTTGTTCAGTTTTATAAGAAAATTAGTTGTAAAATATACATGTATTTTTAAAATGCATTGTAAGTGCTTTAATTTAAACACAACCCAGTTGATATGCTAGTTGGTGAAATAAATACATACAGTTTTGACATTAAGTTGCGTTATGTTTTTTTTATAAAGGAATATATACATACAACCATAAAATATATTGATAATTAAAATCCTTCCATTACCATGGGAGTTAATTACTTCTGCCAATTCAAGTGTTGATTTGTAACTTTATAAAAACGACAGACAAAAATAAAAACAGAAAAGTTATAAACATTAAGACAATTGATAAGGAAATTATGTCACTTACACAACATGATTAGGAAAGATTAAATTTTAAGGAATGAAAAAATTGATTGCATTTTCGCCATAACCCTACATTAGATAAATATAAATAACTATTTTTAAATTAAAACTAGAATCTCATGGAATTTTGTTGTGCAAGATTGAAAAGCATTTGCATGATACATTTAAATTAAAGAAGTGCAACTGAAGAAGAAGTAAAAAGTGCATCAAGGATTGCATATTACATCATAAAATGGATGGAGAATGCAAATATAAACCAAAGCTTACAGACATTATTTACAGAACAAACGCCCGGTTTTCTCGGGAATAGTTATTTGTCAATTCCTGCAAAACTACAGAATCCTGGCCTTCATCAATTTCTGTGACTGTTTCTGCACAGGGTAGACCATACTCATGCTCAAAGCCATCAGTTTGCAGTTTAGCAAAGCTTACAAAAACCTAAATAATAAAAATGTTAAAAGAATGGCTTTCAAGTCAACATTCTCTAAATGATTACTTGAGTTTGTGCAATGAGTCGGTGCATAAATATACATTTACTTTGGTATAACGGCAATAAATTTTCAACATGGACTAACACAATCAACGTATTTTTGCTTAATAATTAATAAAAAAACACTACACCACAAAATTAAAATTGTGTGAACTACAAGTTTAAAACCGCATAAGAGTTGCCACGGTCTGCAGGTAGTGGGAAGTTTGTGGGATCAAAACCAGCTGCTTGCATTTGGGGTGTCCTGGGGCAAGGCACTTACCGAACGTCATCTGAACCAGGTGGTTTTCAAGGGTTTAACTACAACTAAAAGAAAGTCTCAAGGATATACAACACCCTGCGGTAGTTCATCTATCTGACGGCATAAGGTTTCTGAAAACTACCCATGTTCATGTGGTAACCTGTTATTATCTTTATCACCACCTACAAATTTACCTCATCCAGTGTAGTTTGATTGACTGAATAATCTTCTATGCTTAAACGACTCTTATTTCTTTCCATTTCATCGAACAAGAAGGACAAATTCATGTCCTCCAGTGGAACCTGATACTGTATAATGACATTTGATATTAAAGTCTTTATAATAAGCCCACAAAAACGTCCAAAAGTATGCGAAATGTTTAATAGTTTTTTAAATTGATTCAAATAGGTCATTAAACTTTATTGAGAAGTGTGATTAAAGATATAAGTATGTAAACTTAAAACATACTGCAACAGCTTCTTCAATGTAGACAATAAGGAAAAATAAAGAAAACTTCTTTATAAAAAAAACTTTCTCATATACATAAACTTAGTGATCATTTTTAAAAACGCTTTTGCTTTTCACATTCAGTTATTAATATGTCCTTCTCCTCAGTTACTAAAAGCAAAGGAAAAGTCGGATAGATAGCATTTCTTACCATGATCATGCTACTGTGACTTTCTTTGACAACACAGTTAGGAAAGGCTTCTTGGATGAATGCTTGCACATTTTCAAGGTTTTCGGTTCCATCAGATACTTTCACAGTGATTGTGTAACCCTCACCATATCTGAGAAAAATGTATTGCATATTTTAAAATATTTAGGTAGAATAACCAGAAATGCTATATTTTCAGCCAAAACTGAAAAGATTTTTGCTATTTGGAGTATAAAAACTACAGCCTAAAACATTCTTATGGGTTAACATTTCTATATTGCTAAAATTATTACTGTCACAAGAAAAAATATGTTGCTTACAATCCTTTTAACAGGTTTTTAATTGATAAGGAATATCTTAAGCGTAATAAATGTTTTTGAATTTGGCAATTTCTGCTATAAAAGCCATTTCATGAGCAGTTTTGATTTCTGTTAAAATGTAAAAAAATGAACTTTGTATGACCTGCACTTTGCACTTGTCACTTTATAGCTATAATGCAGACGCATGATTGCTTGTTTAAATATGCTTTCAATAATAAATGGTAGCAAGAGCAGATTTGTTGTGCTCACTATAGAGATAATTTGCTGAGCATACAACACAGGATTAATATTTTAAAAACTAACATGACTCTGGGTAGCGCAATTTACAACCGACTTTCATACAAGGTAAAATAGAAATATAAGGAATGTAACAAAACAACATTGCCTTGCGATTGTACTAAGACGCCATGATTGCTCGAGTTTGAACAAGGTTGGTTGATGAAGCATTTCGCCATTTTATATGTTTACTAACTTCCTAGTTATTTAACATGCAGAAGAATAAGGTTAACCTGGTCAACTAACGAATAAAATTTGCGCCACATTATCACATGCTGAATAAATGGAATTAATTTTAGTAATTATGGAGGTTTTTATTTTACGGACCATGGAGAATTTTAAGGGTGTACCCACCACAATTCCAATGCACATCTAGATTATTTTAACTGACATTTTTTAAAGTTTTAACTTTCATCATGATTACAAAACTGCTTTCCATCTGGAAAGAGGAAGTCGTAAGTACTCTCTACATAATAACCTGTTCTTGAGGTGCTGTGGACTCCCAATACACTTAAAGCTTCCATTGACCATGATAGCAAGTCGTGAACATAATGCCTCACACTCCTCCATACTGTGTGATGTCAACACAATACAACGACCATTACTGACCACCTCCGATATCCTGCTCCATAAAAATCTCCGAGACAGTGGATCCATTCCAGCAGTGGGCTCATCCTGTGTGATACTTAATGTTAGATATTCGAGATTATTAAAATACTACCAGGCTGTCAGCACCTTGTGAACATAGTTATGTTGACAAGAAAATGCAGGCCTGTGAGTTAAATAATTGAACCAACTGAAAGTACATGCAGAACATTTTTAAGTCTTTTAAAAAAACTTAATACACATGACATTGTTTTAATCATTACATTTTAAATTAAAAATTTCTTAATCTGTTTATAATGCCCAGAATACAACTCTTACCAGAAATACAACAGGAGGACATCCAATGAAAGCGATCGCTGCTGACAATTTCCTTTTATTTCCCCCACTGTATGTTCCTGCTGATTTATCAGCGTACATCTTCAATCCAAATTTCATAATTCCCCACTGAGCTACTCTGTCGATATCCTCAGGAGGAACACCTCGCAACTTGGCATAAAACTCTAAATGTTCCCGACCTGAAAAGTATTTTTATGACCGAAGAAGGTTGTAGACAGAACCCCTTATGTGCGCCTATTAGTACGCACATCTGTAGTTATTTTTCATGTTTATGAAATAATGATGATTTACACAGTTAACGGAAGACCACAACATGGAGGATGGATCTAAGTTTGCATGCGCTACAAAAGCACAGTTCAATAGCCTGTACTGTAACCTTTAATATGATAAAACATCAGTAAACTGCTACAACCTTTAAGTATAAAATAAAAGAGTATAAATGAAAATTATTAACATTGAAGAAAAAAAAATGAGACATTGAACTAGATAGAGAAAATTGACAAAGTGTGCGACTGAAATTAATAAATTTTTAATTGAAATCATAGCAATAATTGGCTAGCTGATATAATGAGAAGTGCTACAAGTTTACACAAGATGGTGAGAAAACTAACCTGTTAGCAATTGGTTAAGAGCTTCAAATTGTGGACAATAACCAGTGTTCTGTTGTACTTCACGAATGTTGTCTAAAATACTTTGATGACATATTGTAGCATCTCCAGCAGTAGGTGCAATATCTCCAGTTAACATCTTAAATGTGGTTGTCTTTCCTGCCCCATTTACCCCCAGCAACCCAAAGCATTCACCTCGGGGCACCCCAATGCTCATTCTGCAAAATATGGTTTGCTGCAAAGTTCATAATTGGACAGCACATTTGGCTAGAAAATGTTGATTAACAGTTCATTACAGTGGTTAAACTGTTAAAAGAAGCTGAAAATACTGATTATATATTCTAAACAAGAGCAAATGGGTTATAACTACATTTCTTCATACCAGTGCTTTTATGACATGTTATAAATAAAACCACAATCAGACGAAAGGAATAGGGTGGGGAAAATTTG
This sequence comes from Ciona savignyi, assembly GCA_000149265.1. Classification (NCBI taxonomy): domain Eukaryota; kingdom Metazoa; phylum Chordata; class Ascidiacea; order Phlebobranchia; family Cionidae; genus Ciona; species Ciona savignyi. Next base: position 225,585 of record CH003212.1, read on the forward strand.
TAAAATCAAATATTAGTTTTCTTGCTTAGATATTTTGGATGGGATATTATTTCATCACACAACAAAATATATAAATTTGTCTTGGTGTGTTAGCTAAACTACGCAAATAAATAGTTCAACAATCCCACCTATCAACAGCGAGTAGTCTTTTCTTGCTTCCCAATTTCTTGTAGACTTTCGTCAGGTTTTTGATTTGTAAAATATCTGTGATGTCACCTTCTTCTAAAAGTCGTTTTTTCTCGGCAGTTACATCATCATCTTCCATCGCCGTGCGCCTCGGGATTTTGCTCAGATCCTCAATTTTATTATGTTTGATGAAAAATCTAAAAATTGAAGAGTTTTATTTTAAAATATTGGATATTTAGGGAATTTCCCTGGCTTAAGTAAGTGTATTTTTAGTGTGAATAAGAAATATTGCAGCATGAAACGGTCATTACTGTATTTATTTTATTCAACAAAAGTTTGATGAGCTTGTATTTGTTCTTTTTTTTGATCTGTGTACCAGAATTTATACTGCACAAAAAATAAGAAAAATTTACTAAAAACTAGTAGTAAATAGTATAGTTTTGCCTGAAACTGATCTATAATCTGTACACGTAATATATAAATAAAAAAATATTTGTACCTGTATTGTATCAGAACAGTTAGTATAAAGAAGACAACTCCTTCAATAGCCATTGCTAGTAAATTTCTTCCAACTAAATCATAATCAAATGGATTCTTAAATGAATTTATACCTGTGGATGTATTGTTTTATAAAAGTTAATTATTATTAATTTTTTGTAATGATAAACAAACTTAATTATAAATTAGTTGTTTAGAAGAATTAGTTGCTGTACATATGTGCCAGTAAGCTCACACAATTACCACAAAGTAAATATCAGTTATATACATATTCAATAAGAGTGCTTTACTTATAAGTTTTAATTACAGACAGGTTTTGTTAATCTAAAATTAACAGTCAACTTACCAAATGATGCATATGCATCAGCATAAGCTTGGTTAATTGCCATGTCTATTAGCGCACGTCCAAGGCAATATTGTGGGAAAGCGAGGAAAATGATTTTCAGAGCATTGTTCACCTCAGTTAAGTTTGGGTCATCTAGTAACTAAAGGAAAGAGTTTTTAATTATTAATTTTTTCTACCACCAACTGCAGATCTTAATTTAATTTAAACATGAGTAATCAAAACATTACTGATTATGCAACTTTAAAGTCTTTGTATTTTAAAAAGATGTTTAAAAATGGGGAAGATATTTAAAAAAAGCTCACGATTACCTCCAATATAAACGTAGCAATACTGGTGTTAATTCCAATGAACAGGTTGATGCAGGTTAACACAACATATGCTGTGCTTGGTACCTAGAAGAAAAAACATTTCATTTGAAGTGTTTTAATTAATACATATTGAAACCATGTAGAGAACAGAAAAGGGTAAGTGGTCACACATGATCCATCTAAAAATATTGGTGTGCATTACTGAAAATACACTGGAATATTCTTAACAATTGTGCAGTATTTTGACAAGTATTTGGTGGTATTTTTTTCGGCTTTTACAATAAAGACAACAGAATTCAGTATGTTAAAACAAAAAAGGAATAACTTACCTCAAAATAGAAACTAGCAGGGTACATCATTGGGGTAATAGCAAATCCATATAAGAACAGTAGACACACCAGACATGGTAAGTTGGCAGCAGATACATAAGCATCAGTTTGAAAACAGAGGAAAATAATGATCACAATTATGGCTGGTATGCTGTAGTTTAACTGAAAAAAGAAAATGTTTAGAATGCCCATTGAATGATTTTGTTTGCAAAACACTAGTACAATAAATAAAGCATAATTACAAGATGCTTTTATTCCATTACACTAAACTTAATGGTTGCACTACATTTACACAAAATTATGTAATTATAGTATTTCTATAAACACAGGTCAGAAATAAGAATTATAACATAAGTAATATTTCTTCCACTTTGTTAGTGTTATCCTTAAATTCGGTATAAAAAAATCATTTGAATTTAAAAGTCTGTAAAAGGCAGATTATGAAACTTATTTATAATAATGTTCTAGTAAAATTTTTGTTATTTAGTAGAAAATTATTTGAATACAAATTTCAGGACATGTATTTGTAACTGTCCTCTAAAATGTTTTTATTTCCTTACCATGTCCCATGTAAAATTGGCAATCCAATAAATAAACTGATTCACTCCACTGACAAACTGAAGATGTTTGGCCTTGCTGACTTTCTCTTCAATCAAGAAGAGAACAAAACTGGCTGGCACAAATGCAAGGGCAAATATCACAGAGATTGATATGATTGTGTCTGTAGCAGATTGTGTGCTGGAAGTAAAAGAAATTAAGTTGAAAAGCAGCAAAGCACTAAAAACACCAATGAGGTTCCCACCACCATGGCCACATTAATTATTCCATGCCACGAATACAACTTTATATTAAACAATGTGTTATCATATGTTAAAGTATTATTTATTATTTCAATAATGATGGAGAGTGGGGCTTAAACGTAGTCATAGCTTGAAACAACACACTATCAGTTTTCAGCATCTGTTGTTGTATTTTTAATAGAATTTCATAACATAATGTACTTTATAGTACCAGGATTCCTTAATATGGTATAAATTTCATCACCAATAATATTAATTTTATTACCAATGAAGAAACTTAAACCTATATTTCACTTGAAATCTAAAAACCAACATTTTATATATGCAAGGACTAAATAAGGCTATTAGTACAATGACAGTAAGATATCACAAAAATTCAAAACATTTGCAATCAACTTGTAAAACTCTCACAGTACACAGGTGGATAAACACTAAACTCATTTAAGCATATTTTTCAATCTTATAGAAAAAATGTACTAATTTGGGGCAGCTTTCTGTCTAAAAATGCTTACAATGCAGCTAGATCTACTTCAGTCTCAGTAAAATTGAGAGGGTGATTGAAAGCTGCAATCCCATACTCTGTTGGATCTGCACTAGGTGGCAGGGAAGAGCGCAAAGCTGCGTTGTTCATGATGTTAAGCCAAGTGGGCATTGAATGCCAACCACTGTTGTCAAACCATACCTGGGAAAATTAAAAACATTTAGGTTATAAAAATCCAATAAAAAAGCCTTGAGCAGCTTATAACATTGACTACAAACTAGCGTCGTTTTTGACTCAAATTTAAACTACAGATCAGATCAGGTTGAAAACTTCCAGACTCAATATATAAGGGGTAGCTACGGGAAAATCCTTTGTTGGAAAAGAGTAGCTTAAGCTGCATTGTTTGTGACATAACTTTGGACTGGTAGAAGTTGTTTGATTCGTTAAGGAACTTACTATAGTGGAGATGTGCATAGATTAATTTTAGTGGTTGACAGAGGAAATTACACAACGACAATAAAACTAAATTACATGTCTAATTACATAGAGTTTCCAATAACATAGCTCATGCGTTAGTAAGCATGTAAATTTGACAATTATAAAAAGCATGCATAAGCATGAGAAGATCTACACTATATGGAGAACTAACAGTTTTTATTACCAGGTTTACCTAGGTTACCAACATAAAATAATATTGGTAATATACGGTCATTAGGAAATGACTAAACTTAAGTATGGCAGGTTTTCTTGCTATTTTTATATAATTTAAGTTAAGATTTGATTTAAATACCACTTTACCTTACATATGGTAAGAAAAGACTATCCTCCTACCTTCGAGTTATCGGTTCTAACAAGCCGCTGTACAACAGACTGTATATTGTTGGATGAGTTTGGATTTATGTTCAGTGTAAAATTGCTATTCGATTGAGAAAACTGCAGTAATGGTGTCAGCATACTTCCAATAGTATTGTAGTATTGTGCACCAAACGATAACCCACCAAATCGACTTTGCTTAAACCTATGAATTACGTTAATGAAATAGGTTAGTATTTTACCTCACATTTCACCAAAAATGGACTATAGAACTACCCACTATCCACTACATGCATAATCTATATACTTATTTATTTAAACCTGGAGTGGCTCATTGATTATTGGCTACATGAGCTAGAATGAACCATGCATAGAAATAAATACTATGATTACTTACTCTCCCACTGTTTTAACAAGCCAGTCAGACAAATTTCGCTGTGTCATATTGTACATGGGATTACTTGTGCGAGTTATGATGCGAGGTGTTGGAGCACCACCAGTTCCAACAGGACATTCTGAAGTATATTGTATTAGGGATTCTTAGTTATTAAATATAAATATTGTATCATCTGAAATAATATGACATTCTAACCTGCTAGTAAAACTCTGGTCTGTTTGTCAGTACAAGAACATTCAATAGTTTCATTCGAGGTTACATTTTGACTGAGTGCTCGTTTAGTGGAGTCTATCTTCCAATCCTGATCTGGTGACAAACATTTTACAAATTGGTTGAGAAAGCAACAACATATTAGAGTAGAAGCTTAACAAAAAGAACATATGTGAAAATTATTTTGATCTTTATCTAAATTCATTGTGCAATAATCGTCTCAGGTCTTTTTTGTCAATGGGCTTTGTTCACAAACAATCAGCAGTTGAAACTTTATGTTTTTATTTTTAAACCAGTTACTTCAATATAGACATATAAATCCTAGCCATTTTAAGGTTTCGGATTGAACCAAAGACATCATCAATTCATACTTGCTACTGCATTGCAAGTGAGGAACTTTTTGTCATAATTGTAAACAGAGTAATCCTTGACACATCGCATCCCAATGCTGGGATCATTGATAAGTGCGTTACTTGCAGAAGATGTTATATTGCTGGAGGAGTTGTCGTTGCTGAAAGATCAAGTGAGTGTGATTTATTGTGTTATACCAATTATTTATTTCAACCAGCTGTAAAGTTAAATAGTTGTGCAATTGTCAAAACATTGATATGTGATTTCCCATTTGCACTTTTACGTAGATTACACACTAATTATTTCATTGGTAAAAAATGCATAATTTCATTCGCAAATGTTGGCATTTGCTGAGTATTGTTCTTTAAAGGTTTAAAGTTTTGCAATAATACATTTGATAGAGATAGTTTTGCAATAATATTACCCCTTAGTTAGATATAACATACCCGGTTAATTATATCACACATTATTTGGATTTAGAAAAATAATATTATGCCTTAGTTAGATTAGTCTGAAAAATTGTAAAGCATAAAAGAAGATAAAAGAGCCTGAGGCCTAGAAAAGTATGTTTTCTGTGCACCTGATTTTTGTGGCCAGTCTGTTTTTTTGCCTAAATTTTTAGACAGGATTGTAATTTTACTTAAAAAAATTTATGTTCTGCAATTAATCTGTAAAAACTCAAAACCTGTGTTGGGTTCAGAAATATTTAACAAACTAATATTTAACAAAAAAATATATAAAGTATGATTTTATTTTTCAATGATACAATAATGCAGTGACGTCAGTGTCTTGTTGGACATAAGTCAAAATTTCTTAAATGTTGGGATGTTTAATTTCGCAGAAAAACACATTAAACATATTAGCCATGCAAATCAAATCATATATAACCATGTATTGAAACACTTCTGAAACACATTTTACCATCATGGACATTCAAATCGTTACCAACTGTTATAAATAAAACAGATTACCTCTTTAAGGAAAAATCTTGCATTAATACATTTTCTGGACATATTTTAATAAATAAAAAGTATTATCCACGATCAATGGAAAAAAGCAGCACCTGAAGAAAGTATTGGTGTCACCATACATCCACGGCTGCAGTTCCAATGATGGATATTCTTTGGTCTGTGGTATTATCAGTGCGAATGTAAGTGCTAAGGCCACAAATGCAGCAGGCACGATAACCTGGGCAACTATTCCTTTCGTGTTTCTTCTGCAAAAAGTTGAAGAAAATTAAATGAAAATTGTTACACGTTTGCTATTGTTTAAACAATCCTCTAAAAATAAGGTTGCATTTGAATGTTCACAGTTAAATCACATTTATTTGATATTTGGGCTTCAATATAAACCAAACACAGTAAACCAAACCAAACATAATATATATTTATCTATGAAATCAATAGTTTTGTTTTCGTAATAAAAAATAAAGGTTCATGGGTTATCAGACCACATAATCTTTACCACAATATTGTATTTATATGCCCAACCAAAAACGTATTTAATAAAATTATATATAGCCATACCAATGTGAGGTTACTAGGTTAGTCAAATATGGGACAATTGTTTGGGAAAAGATGTTACATACCCCCAGGTATTTACTGCTGTGTACAGAATAGTGTAAACAGTTTTTACAACAGTCAATTTAGGAAAAGGGAGCCATACTAAACTTTAAAATTATTCAAAATTTCGGAGTATACACATGACACAAATTGCTAACCTGGCATGGTGGAATCGTTTTACAAAGAGGGCAAGAAATTGCTGCCGTATCAATTTGTTTCCTTCCACTTTGTATGATCCTATCCCCTGTGATGTGTCATCCATTGAAACGTCATCAGAGATACTGTGGTCTAACATTTCGGAAGTCTGGTCTTCATGAACTACAAGATATTATAGCTTTTATAAATGCCAATTATATATGTTGTGTTTTTGTTATTAGTTTTTTGTCAAGTGCCTGACAGGCATGTCGCCTAGCCATTTATCAGATAGGTTAATCAAATCACATATAAACTTGAAAAATGTTACATAACATGGTCCAAAGTAGTGCTCCGCAACCCTTTTTTTACTCGAGGCACATTTAGAGACACATTAAAAACTCCTTGAAGTCAAAATTGTACAATGGGCGGTCTTCTGACAAGCTATATACAATTGATTTTATATTAGCAGAGTGTCTTATAGCCGTTATATTCAAATTTGCAAAAACTAATTCCTTTTAAAACTACGTTTAAAAAAATATAATTATTTTCCCGTGACACATCTCGCTTTGTCTTGCGGCACAGTAGTGTGCCATGGCCCACTGGTTGCGAAACATCGGTCTAGATATGCAGAACACTTTAAGTGATAAGCGATTGTAGTTCCCCTGGGTTGTTAAAAACCAAACCGGACTTTTGGAAAAAATTTAGCATTTTAACATCAGAGCTTGACTGGATGCTTCAACTTTAGTCAGAATTGTTAAAATGTTAGTACATCAGCCAAACTTGTATAAAAGAAAGTAAAACTGTAACTTTGGAATTATCATAAAAATTAGGATTTGAACGAATCTTAATTTTTAGAACTTTCCACCTAAAACAAAAAGTTAAACTAGCTTATGTACAGTTTTTTTTAATCAGAAAACAATTTTTTTTATTAGAAGCCCAAATTAAACAAACTTCAAATACCCTTGGCAGGACACTTTAAGCTTGTTAATAAGTATGCATGCATACTTTTAACAAAATTATGACAAAACATTAAACCATGCAACCATATAATTATAATACAACAATGGTAATAATACAAAGTAGTGTAGCTTACCTAAAGGTGCAGAAGAGAAGCCAGAATTTCCTGAACAAAAAGCATGCATTGAATGCAACACACTCATGCAGTACATTTAACTTAGTATTATTAGAATACAGATTATTGCAAAAGATGTACTTGTGAAGGCAAATTAAGACACATTTGTGGTGCTAGTTGCTGCAGGGTCATTTTTTTTAATCTCAAGAAATATTCTCAATAATCACAAAGAAAAGTCCAAGTATTAATATTGCACTCTACATTCTGGGTACTGTCTGTTTACAACTGCCATTTTTCAAGCACATAGGTTTGAGTTTTTTAAGTTATGAATTACATGAAATGTTAAATGGTAATTATAAGTAAATAGTTAGTTTTATTGCTTTTGGGAGAATTGATATATAAATTGAACAACATACAGAAAAGTGAAACAAATTAGTAAGAGAGTGGAAATTGTTATATGCATAATCACATTTACGAGTGGGGAAAGTACCTGAACTGATACTGCGGGATGTGAGCCTCGCACGGGCACCGCGACGCATTTCAAATTCTGCTATGTCCCTTGGCATTACTGATACCTTGCGTTGTTTCGGAAAACAACCGCAGCCTGAAATTATTTTGCAAGTAAGTAGAACAAGTTTGACCAACTTAAATTGGATTAAATTTATTCTGTTTAAATAAAGATTTGACTATCTGGTATTGCTGGAATCCAATACATAAAAATAAAACTGCTCAGCTGACTGATGGCAAACTTATATTGCCCCCTATTCGCATTTAATTGTGCATTTAAATGAATGTCCAACACACTTAGTACTAAACATTAAATTACAAATTCATGAAAATTAATTAAACAAATATCGTTAGTAAAAAATACTTGATTTCTATTTGGTTTTGGAAACACCCACACAAAAGGCCTGAAATGAAATTATTATTAAATAGCAACCAACATTTTGTATTCTCTTCTTTTCCATCATCTTTGCTATGTTCGGCGACATTCAGAAATATTTCTTCTAAACTTGTATCGGTTAAACCATAGTTCGCATTCGCATTGTTCAATTTTTCAAATAATTTGGCATAACTGGATGAAAAGTTAACACTCAAATTGAAGCACAAATCGTATTTAAAATACACCTTATTTGAAAACTTTTTTAACAATGCTTTGCTCAAATGCAGTTTCAACTTTGCTGAGTATATGAGTATTACATTCAACGGAATCTAACAGTGCAATATTCATGAGGTAGTACTAAGGTCCACCCACAGCGAATTAAATTCCCATTTTATAAAAGATAAAATATAAAATTTGAATAGCATTAAAAGCAAAATGACATAAATTCAAATCGCGATTAATAAGAATGATTTAATAAGTTTTTTTGGCATTATTCCAATTTCATTGGATTTCATTGGAATAATATTATCATTTGAACCCAACCTGGTGATAGTTACAACACGATAATCGCTATGTTACATAAGATAAATATGATAGGCTATCTTAGATGCATTGCAGTAAGTGGAAATAGATGTACTGTTATGCTTGTGTATTATATTTTTACATTTAACCAACATTACCTACCTGCCATCTGTTTGTGCCGAGTAAGGTAGCACAAATGTAATCTCACGACCGTTATCCTCATACAATTTCACCCCAGATATTGTGTCAGTGACCATTTGTGCCAAGATTGATGATTTTTTATCTAAAAATATTTTGTCACAAGTTTATTCATGCATGCAAATTAGTCTCCACTCATATGCCAACTAAGAAAACACCTGCCAACTTGTCCTATTTGATATTAGTCATTTTGAATGCAGATTTTGCAATAAAAAATATTATTAAAAAACAAATTCAAACATTTCAAAGAATAGGAAATATGCTGGATGCTGCAAAAATACGATAATGGTCACTCCTGTTTTGTAGCACTACTTAACTGCAAAAAAACACAGATACTGCAAAATTGTTTTAATTAGTAAACAATTTTCCAATTGTTTCTGTACTTAATTTTACTTCACAAAATCATATTAATTTGTATATTACATATTTAAATAGACCCAAATATATATTACTTGTAAAACTCAATTATTGTTATAAGAAACGCAACTATTTGCACATATATTGGCAACTGCAGTATTTAAAAAATGGTTTAATTTGGGCTTCTACGTAGTAAGAAAAAATCACCTAAAATTGATGTTTCTTTTGAAGTAGAAGGAGTGGACACTGTTGATTGACCTTCTAATGTAGATAGAGATTGCTTCGAAGAACTGAAACTGGATTCAAACCCATCCTTCATTTGCTACAAGTAATTATTTTAAATGTAAATAAATTGAATAACTAAACTTGGGTTTCAATAAATGTTGTTAAAATGTCAACCACAAAAGGTTTTATTACAATTATTTGCTTGGGTGGCATCAGCAATGAGTGTTAAGTCTGCTTACAGTCTACTTTCTACAACAATTCCACCTAAAAGTTAACTTATAACCTATTTTAACTAGACAATGTCAACAACGTGTCCCATTACATTTTGACTGCATACTATATGTGTCTGAAGTATAGGAAAACGAATTAGAAATTATAGGAAAACGATTTAGTTTTTAACAGCTTCAGGCAGTTGACCTGGGTTTAGTACATAATATAGGATAGGATATTCATGTTTTATCCCCATGAATGGGAAAACCAAGGGGGCTAACACACGGGCAATCGTCAGATCACCTCGCGCCCACCATATTGATTTGTTGGTGTCGGGGTGATATGACATGCCTTTCATAACCATGATATGGAGACAAAAGTTTTTTTTAGGAAATTCCCCTGGATAAATTTGAATGTATGTTATGTGGTAAAATAGTGGCTAAAGCTTCGACCCTTTACTAAATCTGATCAAAATTTAAGCCAATCATTTAAACCTGTCAAGCAATATGGTAAAAAAATGAAAACGTCTGACGTCACTAACATTCCAGCAAATCTATTTAAAATTGAAGCAGCCACTCAAACAGTATGCCCAAAAAAGTTTCAGGGTAATTCCCCTGGATTTTTATTTAGTAATTATTTTTATAAAGTTTGTCACCAATCACAACAAATCGTATTTATTTGTGAACTTACCGGTAAAACTGCCTTTTCAGTTAAAGGACTTTCACCCAGAGATATTTCTTTGTCATCAGTTACTAGTGTCAAGTAATAACCGACTCCAAAACAACTTTTGAGGAACAGTGATGACCCACAACATTTCAGCTTACCCTAAAATAATTGTTTTTGTTCCAGTGTCAACGATTGTAGTCAAAATGTCACCATTATATTTAAAAGTTAGCAAAAATAATAATTTAATTTGGCTACCACAATAAAAATAGTATGGATCCTTTGAATAGTAAAAATGTATTCGAATCTAAATTGTTCACAATCTCAGGTATTGATAGAGTGTGGACAGTTGCAACTGCAAAGTCAGAAAGTCAGCTATCAGCACAGAAAATAGCAAATTGTGATGACATTTTTATTCCAACGCAGAAAAAGTATATGTGCACACAATCTGCGGCATATATTTTAAACACAATGATCACAGAACAGTTTTCGTTGATAGCTGCTGTGTCGCAACAACTTAAAGTAAATTAATTATGCAGTACCGTATATTATGTTGTAATAAATTCCTACTTTGTTTGTTACTTCTAAACTAGCTTGTTATCTTGTTGATTTAAAATGAGTTGTACAGAAATATATTGATTTTACAACAGTAGATGAATAATAATATTAGTATTTATCTACTGTTTTAAAATCAATAATCTGATAAATGTGAATGTCTAGACCACAGATTAAAATTTGCAGCTCAACAATTTTTTGCACCGAATAGTGAATTTATTTTACCCCCCAAGAAAATAAATTTAACAATATCTTAGGGGATTGCAGGATGACTATACCTGTATAAACAAACAGTTTTTAAATTCAACAATTAACATTATTAGTAGTATATATACTGGAGTTGTAATCAGTACACAGACAACAATTACATAACGTTTGAAATTACACCCAGGTCTTTTGTTATAGGAGAGTGGTGTTACATAATACATAAGTCGCTTTTGTTCAATATTATTGTGCATTTCCACAATATAAGCTCTCCAGTTATTTAAACATTGCTGTTATACATCAGTGTTGCGAATCTTGAACGAGGTTCAAAAAATCTTAGAACAAAGTTCAGTGGCGCACTTACAAGCAGCATCTACACCACTGTGATGTTTTTATAGCCCCCCTTGACCTTGAAATGTGACCATACAGAATAAGAATATTTCTCCCAATAACTTTTTTGCTACATTTGATAATTATTACAACGATTACAACAACTGTTAATAAAACTTGTGGTTGAGCAAGAAAATGAAACAAAGGCAATACAATTCATGACCAGTGAGTTATGATATGTTCATGCTGTTGCTTAACCTTGAGCAAACAACTCACATGAGAAATGATAGCGATTCTATCGCCCAATAAATCAGCTTCATCCATATGATGAGTGGATAATACAATGGTACGATTCTGTTTGTAGTGCAGCAACAAATCCCAAATTCCTCTCCGAGCATATGGGTCAACACCTAAATTAAGTGATTTTCAACTTATGCTTCGTTCATTTATTCCAACAGACAATAGAAGTTCTATATATTAGGTGTTCGCATGTGGCCTCAAACATCACATGACATCAATCAAGTTTAAACAGTCATTAGCAATCCAACGGGTTGTTTCAATGTACTTGTTAGATTGCGCAACTAAGTCAGTTAATACGGTGAGTTTTAGACACATTTTATTGGCTGGATCTAGACTAGCTTAGTGGTTGTGTTCATGGTCAATGCACTTAGCATATAATCCCAGAAGCCAGAGGAATAAATGGTTAAACTAAACAAAAAAAAATTAATATTTAGGTAACCCTTAATTGGCAGATAGTGATCGGACGATTGCCGGTACAATACTTACCTGTTCATATTTTCACACAAAAATATTAAATTGGAATATCTTATCCTATAATTTAACTATTGACCACTCATTAATAATTCATAGAAAACTAATACGACGTCATAATACCTGCTGTTGGCTCGTCAAGCACGACACATTTAGAGCCGCCAACAAAAGCAATAGCAACCGACAATTTACGCTTCATTCCCCCAGATAGATGACGGGTCATTTCATGCTTTTTGTGGGGTAAACCAACATCTTGTAGCATGTTGTTGGTTTCAGATTCACTCTGTGTCTTGCCACTACTCGAGCCCTTCAAACCAGCATAGAGCTGCAAGTGCTCCAGCACTGTTAAACTGCAGGGATAGAAAAACAAATGTTGTGATATTGAAAGGAAAAAGATCCAACAGGGGTGAGAGTTTTGTATGAATTTTTTTTACATTAAACAGCTGCACACATTGGAACATGTAAAAAAGAAAATTATGCAAATCACAAACTTACTCTCCAAACAGAACATTATGCTGAGGACAGAAGCCTAACTCATGCCGAATTGAATCCATATCTGTTTGTATATCCTTTTTGTATATACTTGCAGTTCCACCACTAGGTGGAAATAGCCCAGTAAGCATGGACATAGTGGTGGTTTTCCCAGCCCCATTGTGCCCCAGGAAAGCAGTGATTTGGTTCTCGTAGAAATTGAGAGAAAGACCATCAACTGCCACTTTTCCATTACTGGAGAAGATTTTGTGAATTTTTTTCTGTTTCTAAATTCATTTAAAAATTAAAAAATTTTGTGCATATAATCACTGTCTTGCATTCATTGTTTTACTATGAAAATGCATTTTTAATTGACTATAGGACAGACAAGTTGATTGTGCCTTCATAGATAAAATAATTTTCTATCACAAAATTAAAAAAAAAACAACGCTCACCCATACACTTTACTTAAGTTATGCATTGAGACTCCAAGTTTTAAATGACTTGGCTCGGTTTCCAGTTTGATTGATGGATCGTCTTGGTTATATGCAGAATAGGATTCGTTGGATCGCAGGTCGTCAGTGCTGCCACACCAATAGGAACGCTGTAGAAAGAAGTTCCATGGACGTGGTACTCCGTATTGACCGGGAAACACCGCCTCGATGTACCTGAGACATTTAAGAAATATACTTTTAAAATACTAAGAAAATATTAGACTGTATACTCATTAGTCATTACACAGGTTTTGTCCATGTAAAAACAGTTTTTTACAAAACACATGTAATTTAATTACTAGGGATACAAATAAACATAATATTTGTGATATGTACAGTAAGCAAAAGTGTATATATAGAAATCCTTATTAAATGCTTATTTAATAACAAAGAACCAAACAAGTCAAAATGTAAAGTATAAAATTATATATATATACTAAGTTGTAAGAGTTATGGTTCAGTACTAAACATTGTCAATTACCATGTTAAAATAAGGTAGATCGCTGCATCAACCAGCATCATAAGCATGGATAGTAGGAAATTCATATGATCAGAAGGATCTGGACTTGTGTTCCAATTGGAGAATTGAATCCCATCACCAGACATCTCATATTGAGATATATAACCAGCTCCATAACCAAATGCAACCGTTGATAATAGACACTGAAAGAAGGATTACTTAATATTATATCTTACATTTACAGCTCCATGTTACGTTTCTCATTTGAGACATAAAAACACGTCAGGCAATACTGCAAACGAAAAAAAGTCTTTTCATTGTGAGAATTTTCTGTAACGATTTGAACAAAATGACAGTGCTGGGTGAATACTTTTTTCTGCACTGCCGGCCAGTATTGAATATACATGAGTGAAAACACTTACTGCCACAAGTTTAGTGGAAATAGTCATCTCATCCTGCCAAGCATATGTCATATTGTATGGAATGTACATAAGAAAGTATATGATTCCACCACACGCTGCAGCCAGATTTGCTCTATAAAATAAAACGACAAATAAGACCCTGTGGACCTGTACTACAGCAAATAAAACCATGTATACAAAAAAAACTAGCTGAATAAATTGTTTAATGAATCTTCCAAAGAACTAGTTCTTGGTTGTATAACATAATAAATAAACTATTTTTCCAGTTGTTACTTTAAAAAATAATTAACTGTTACCCTATATCTGAGCATAATTTATTTCAAAGGCTCTCAAACAATCATACAAAATTAAAAATTTTACATAATTAGTCACAGTAAACAGTTAAATTACCTGGAGAAAAAGCAACTGATTAAAAAGCACTGAGAAATAGTTGCAATGGCAAAACAGCACAGCCAGATGAGAACAATAAACATGTTGCTGTACGGTGTAACATCACCAACCTGTAAATGAATTTAAAATTTATCATGCCAATTAACAGGAGTTGACAGGAAGATAACCCAAAGTAGAAGTAGATTATACTTTAAAGACAGAGCTACAACTAGGCAGATGCATATGTGTGTTACGAAAACATTAATGTCCAAAGTAATATTTCTGTAATACAATGAAAAACCATAGTAAAATGTAATGTATACAATAAACAAGACTATTCAAACACTTATTATCCTAAAACAAATAGAACAAATAGTTTTCTATCTTATTAAAAAAGCGCACATTGTACAGCCATTAAAATACATAAAATACTGCATCAAATGGTAATTCCCTCGTGCACACTTTGATTGATAGCCGTAATAAATCAAAATCACTCTGATGTAATTGCGAAACTAACTCCACATATCCCACACTGAGTGGCATTCTACAGGATATTATTTAAGATTTAGTGTGTGGGGGTGATATAATGACTGCATAGATTACGTATGGGTCACCACTCTGACCAATAGGCCTCTAGAGTTTACCTTTAGGACAAGGATGAGCAATAGAATTGATAGAAACATCAGTGAAAAAGAATTGATGAACCACGCAACCCAGTGGACTCCATTGCTAAGTCCCATCATTTTCATAACCTGTTAATATTAAAATAAAAATCATTACCTTTGCATTAATACTGCATACTGCCGATACTGGTAAACAAAAAATGATCAAACCTTTTGTTATATAGTTTTTACCAACAGTACCATGTATCTTCTGGTCAGAAAGACCTAAAACTTTACTTTACTTTACACTTTTTTAAAGTATCCACTTAAATCTTTTCAAACCATTCTGATATTTACATATAAATTAATGAAGCAAATTAAATTCTAAATATATCCCACACCTTGTAAATAGTGCTGCTGATACAGATAAGATCAAAAGTTACCTCTTTCAGTCTCTGTTCCTTTTCATAGACAATGTTCTTAATGATGATACAGACAGAGTATATCCAAGCCAAAGTCATCAGTAACGATAGTAGTGCAGATAGGTATTCCAAAAACCTTGAGAAAATATTTAGTAAAACACTGTTTTCACAATCAACAATGCAAATTATTCGATGATTTGAAAAATGTTTTAATTATTTTGCACATTTATTCATTTAATAAATTAAACATAAAATATTGTGACTAATTGAAAATATGACATCGGAAAATCGCAAATTAAAATATCGGTAAATTAACATTTTCTGTGTAATTATACAATTTTACAGAAATGTTTTTGATTTCCATGCATAAGCCGAAGAAATTATAGCAAACATGATGGGAGCACACTACAGCACTTAATCTCACTCATCATATGTGTAACAAGGGTAGGGAAACTCTTGCATATATCGCCCCACAAACGGTTCAGGGACTACGCCTTCTATTATGGCCTGTTCTACCATATCTTGTAAGAAAAGGAAGCCCCCATTATAATATGCCATTTTGTTGGACGTATAATCTGCTTCAGCGTCAGGTTCCCAAGAACTGTATACCAAATAAAAACAAATAAAACATAAAATAATACTTCAATGCTGAAGAAAACTTTTAACAATTCTAACACATTGGAAGTCTGTCATATGTTTTGCCCCAAGTTTGTGTACCAGTATTTAAATTTTGTAAGTTTTATTTTTCTTCAGCATTGACCTTTTTGTTCTAATCACCTGTCTCTGGTATAGCATGGGTATGGCATTTGCTGAAGATATTTTCCGAATGTGTTTTCGAAAGATATATCACTTATGCTATTATGCTGTTGGATACGCTCCTGGACAATTGCATTCTCAATGATATCTTGAATATGCACGAAGCCATTGATATAATACTTGACACGACTTGTGCCACTTTCTGAGCCAGGCCGCCAAAAACTGATTCGAATTAAAAAGGGAATTAGAAAAACACCAATTAGAAAAAAATATGTTAAAAGGTCCTGTCCAGAATCAGTGTGTTTGCATCAACTTTTGTTGGAGAATCTATGGGTTTATTGTATTTGTGTTTACACTTAAATGTAACATACAAATTGACCTGCTTTAGTGTTTTTTTTGTATAAAACGAAATGTATAATAATTACAAAGTACTGTACATTAAGAATTACTGGCTTTAGAAAGATGACTTGACAGAAAGATAAAAGTATCATGTTTGCACAAGAAAACCTAAGTAAACTTTCAGTGTTTTATGTGTAATTGTAAATAGACAGCTATTTTCGGTTAAACAACCAATATGTAAGTAACAAAATCTTATTCATAGGTAACTACATACAAACTCTGAATGCTCGTTGTTTTTGTTACTGAGCCAGCATCTTGTCTGATTTTGTATTTCACAATTTTTGGAAGCACTTCTGAGTTTTCAGTAGGGTTCATAAATACAATTGCTGAGGAAAAGATCACAATCAAATTAAGCTTTTAAAATGGTATTTAATAAAACAAATACTAAATTAATCATTCAATGATTAAATCAAATTAGTTTAAATAAATACACACACCAATGAAAATATGATATGAAACCATAAGCCCCATGATCGTTAAGTTTCTTTAACCTTCTGCAATTACAAGTTGCACAATTCATGATGCAGAAATAAATAATATCAAGTTCATATGCATGATACGATATCCTATTAGATTTCAATCACTAACCTCCCCACAAGGTCTTATTTTTTGTTCTTGATAACGAAGCATCTACCAATCGCTGTTCAGATTGGTAACCTTCAAACTTGTTAAGCTCAAAACAGCCCAAAACCTGTATAAAGAATTTGTACAAACTGTGTCGTTTTTAATTAAAAAATACAATAAAAGATTTATGTTTTATCCCAGTGAAAAAAGGGGGACACTTACACATGGAATCATTATTACACAGGAAATCATTAGATTATTTTACTCTAATTATTGGGTTATGAGATATTGGAGTTTGTTGTATATGTTTGGGATGTTCTTTTAGTTTTAGCACAACCCATTAATCCACTGGGTCCAATGTCTGTCCAGGCAAAACTAAGCAGTTGAGGATCAGTTTTGATCCCATAACCTTAAATTATTTATTACTAACATTCTTTTTATTAAACCAAAAACAAATGCAATAAACTGAATAATAGTTCTGTGCTTTTCTGTGTTTTATTAACCGTATTAATTTAGTGTAAATGACCACAAACGTAGACTGAAAATGGCTTTTGGTAATCATTTTTGTTAATACACATGTGACACACATACCACAATGACATAGTCCTACATCACAAACAACATACTAGTTAATACACCGACTCATTGTGCACATAAGTATATCCGATGACTCATTTTATATTCTAGTTTAAAAATTATAAATACATCTAGAGATAATAACATGAAATCAGATAAGAACCACATTTTAATTATTCTCATTTTTCATTTGTTTTTAACAAAACAGTAGGTTTCAACTAAAACAACCAATATTAAGAAGTTGTCATCTAAGGCAACAGGTTCAGTAGACATTACCATGTAGACATTACCATGATGCTTACTTCTTTCTATTCTAATTAGCTTAGTTTATTCATTTTTTGCCCCAGTATTATTAAATGGCAAACAAATCAAATCACGACACAAGAACAGGAAAAGACGGCAAGACGAACAGTTGTTAGAACACGTCATTAAAAAAAGGGATATAATTAAATAGATATAACGGACCCGGTAACAAAACTCAAGCGAAAGAACAATAGTGTGCAAACAAAATTTAATTTAGAATAAAGATAAAGAGCTCTGAAAAAGAGTGTGGAGTAAAGTGCGACCAGTACAGGATAAATATAAATATCTCATAAGGGTGCTTTTTTGTGACAAAGCAAACACATTTATTGGTTTATAATTATGATTTACCTTAAGAAATTCTTTGTGTACATACCAGTTTACACCACTTGATAATAGAAAACTAATTTTCATATATTTATTATCAGGGGGACATTTACACACACACACATATATTTGTACAAGTAAACCTTTAATACTATTAACTAACTAAGAGGTTGGAGAATGACACATGCACACTTGCTCACACACAAAACACTACTTTTAAAGTAAATTTTGCTAAGTAATTATAAGGGAATGCTATAATGACAAGTTTTACATTTGAGCTCCAGCTTTAAGATATGTTGAAACAATAAATGTGATATTAACATGGAGAAACACACATGAACTTCTTTGATTCACACTCAACTCATTATTTTACAGCTTACTTTTGTTTCAACACTGACGCATAAGCATATAATAAAGAGATTAATCGTTTGGTTTCATGCCATTGATATTTTAGTTGGTTGGAGCAACTTCCGTGCCATATTTTGGTTGCTAATGTAAACATTTTTTAAAAAGGTATAATAAGCCTTTGTCAACAGATAACATAAAGTAAAAAAGTCATTTTATATTATATTATAGTGAAACCTATTCTTTACATGATGTAATTGTATTAATCTACCCATTAAACTAAAAAAAAGAAGAAAATAAGCCTTGGTGTAGTGGTATAAGAAAAATAATAGAGTGGTATGGTAAGATTGGTAACTATTAGAGAAAATACTATTATCAAACCAACAGTTATTAATTATCACTCATGCTCATCTCTATTGTTATGAGCAAGGGCGTGCCATGTAATAC
>CH003212.1:250720-315803 GCA_000149265.1 Ciona savignyi
TTATCTTCCAGATGGACACAAATTCTGTATCAGCAGTCAATATTATTCAATGTTCGTTTTGTTTGCAGGTTTGCAGCTAAATAATGAACCTGTGAAGAGGTTTCAAGACTTGAAGTTGTATAATTTCCCAATAAAGTAAGTTGGTAATCTGTCAGGTTACATAGTTCGTTTGAAACAGCAGTGATGTTAAGTTGTGAAGTAGATGGCAACTGGAATATGGTCTGTAACACTGGTGGGCTACAAACCACCAATCGTTGTTGCAGTGAAAGCGGCAAGATATTCACCTGTTGGAAAAAACACAATGTTTATTCGGTTTTATATTCTTTTCTAACCATTTTTATTTACAGTAACGAATACACATTTTAATATAGTAAAATAGTATCCATTTAATATTTTGACTATTTAGTTTCAATTACTAATTTCAACAACAAAAAGTTTAAATAAATAAGAAACTAAAATGAGAATACTTATATAATAGGCCCATTAAGTGAATAATTATTTACTTAAAATGTTAGTGGATATTCAAATTAAAATTTCAGGTGTAAGATACTTACCTGTGCCGGTGAAACAGTGCTGTTTAATAATGCTTTTACCACATCATATGGTATACTGAGATTGTTTGTTACAAATTCTGTGTATGCTGTCGAGTTTTGTATCACGGTTGAGAAGCCTGAAAATGTATATATTATAAAATATATATAGTAAATCTGTACATTTTTTTGAAAAACTGATAAAAACATTATCACTGATTTCCCAACACCTTAATGAGTTGTCTCAATCGACTTTTAATTTTAAGATAAAACATGTCAAGTTAGGGTAAAACGATAGGTGGTTAGCTAAATTTTAAGAACTTAAGACATAGCCTATTTAACATATATTTAAAGTAATATTGTATAGTGGAGACAAAATGAAAATCTAAAAACACTTGGCTTTAATATAAAAATGTAATGCCTCTAATAAAGACTTAGATACACAATCTTGGTACCACATTGCATGTGTGTGCTAACTTTTTGTTTTACAAAATATTAAAAATTGTATCATATTTATACCATAGATTGTTTTGAATTTTTATTTAGTTAGGTTAAAGTTTTTAAACATTCAGAATCATGTTTCTATTAATATAGTTTGCTGAATATTGAGTAAGACACACTAACCAACACGAGTTGAATTAAAAGGTAGTTGTGCAGTGAAGTTTTGTACTGCCTGTAAATCCTTTATTATTTGATTTTGATTTTGCGTGATGCTGGTGTTCTGTTGTAATAGCATTAGAATACTACTGACTGCATTGCCCATCCTGAAATATGAAAAATACACTTACAAAAACAACAATAAGATATAAACTTTAAGAAAATTAGAAATCTGAAAGCAAAGCAATCAAATACCAATAGTTACACAAATAATATGAATAGTATTTTTTCTCTACTAGTGTGAATCCAGCATGAAAGTATTAACTACCATGCTGAATTTGCGTTTCCCGGAGAATTGATTTGGCCTGGTACTTCAGATGGAACTTCCTTGCTAAAACATGGGTTCTCCAAGTCGCAAAACATGCTCTTAAACCAAGGATATATCCCAGCACTGGGCATAGCACGTCCAGGGTAGTGACCTAAAAAATAAAGAGATTATTTTGTACCCAGGGTATCATCTTGAGAATACCAGACAGACTGTTTTTTGTTGAACATTATGTACAAAACCGTATTATTTTGTCTGTAATCTACAAAACGCAGACCTGCATGTGATCAAAGGACTAATTAAAATATGGTTGAAAACAAACTATAGTAAGTGTCGATTATGCTGTATAATCCTTCATACTAAGGTAAGTAAACTCTTACATTCTCCTTTTGTGTCAATAGGTTGTGTTTTGCGAATCGCAACCAGGATAGCGAACAGGAAAATTGGCCATAAGACTTCTATAATTGTTCGAATCTAAAAATAGAATAGCTTTATTAAACCAAAAAATAACAAGAAACGAGTAATTTATATATTAGATTGTTAGTTTTAAAATAAAAAGTATACAAATGTCACATATTCCACGTTTGTATGAAATTGAAAAGATATATATATATATATATGCACATAATATTGAAACACAATAGCAAATGTACTGTAATTTTCTTTTTGTCAAAACAGATGTCTTAAAAGTATTAGAATTTATTTCATAGGTGTGTTTTTCCTGCCCTAAATATAACATTTAAATATAACCAGGGATATTTTTACGCAAATACAATTAATTTTCTGGTATTAATTTTGTCTAACAATTATTTTTGTCTAACAATGGATTTTATTCATATTTTGAAGAAATTGTTAGAATTACTACAATTAAAAATTATAAATAAAAATATATTTCAAAATGGGTTTCCATTTCCGAATATTAAACAAAAATGATTCTAGAATAGTTGAATATTTTCTACTTTAATATACATAGGCTACATAAAAAAATATATATATGTATATATATATATATATATATACCGTACATCATACATGTATATAGATGTCTGCACAGCATCATATCTATGTGCACGGTATGAACAAAAAAATGAATAAAAAGGGTTAGATGTTTTTAACTGATTAATCTATAGCTACCAAACTAGTCACCAGTAATCCATTTGATAGTATATCAAACACAAAATAGTTATCATTAATAGATTTAAGCAGACTAAAAGCCTACTCTTGTATACACGGTACAATAGTTGTGACTTTCTTAAATAGAAAGCATTTTAAAAAAGCATTTCAGGGTAATTGTAGATAAACTGTCTTAAAATATTTTATTCTAAACAGTTAATTGTGATCAGCTTTTGGTATCATGTTTAGCTATAGTCTGGGTTCTATGATATATAATACACTCAAACAAACAATTATTCGAATTTTACATATATTTTAATGACAAATATGATACCGGGTGTCTTTTTCTGAGTATGAAGTTTTTCCAAAGCAAAAGGCGGAGTTGCTGCCAAAACATGTCCCAATTTTCTTGACTTTAATTCGTAAATTGACACAATGCCATACCTACCCAGATGTCCTATTTGTAAGTGCAAACATTGGCAAAAACACAATATTTAACAATTAGTAAGCCACCGGTAGTTAATTTAGGCACCACAAAAAGGCAAGTCAATCGATTAGAACAAGGTTTGTTTAACTTTTTTAGAGCACAGTCTACTTGACAAGATCTAAAAATCCACTTATTGCAAAATAAAGAATGGGATAGAATATTCATGTTTTATCCCGTAGAATGGGAAAAAGCAAGTGTCGTTATTACCGTCATATTACCACAATACACATATATGGGAGCGTTTGCACAAATTTACCTAACATCAACGTACGTGTTACTGGAGCTAACTGCAGTATGTTGTATTGTTTAGTTTATTTTTATATGATATTGCGTTCAGGTTCAGGAGATAGCACTGCACATGTCACTATCTGTAGTTTGTATCTATAGTAAAGTGAGAGCAGCAGAGCACCTACACTTATAACTCATACTAATTGACAACTTTTGACCACTATCTTATCACGGTCGAAAAACGTTTTGAAACATATCCCGGGGACCCGGGCTCGTACAGTAATAGACTAAAGTTGATGTTGTGTAATAAGCCACTCTCGTTCCACGAAAAGGAAAAAGGCAGTCAACAACAGTCATACGACCGCTCTCGCTTTTTTGCTTAGTCATATCGCAATTTTTTGCTTTAATGCTGGTGCATTTGTATTCATTGATGTCCGCTTTTCTTTGCGGTGAGAATGTAAACCTTTATGCATTTCTTGTAAATTGAAACTTGACATGTATATACGGTAGCGCACTAAATGGAAAGCGAACGTAAATTTGAGTTTATGGGAATATACAGGAAAACGATTTAAGATGAGCATAGAGTTCTAGAATATTTGTTTGTGTTAAAATGCTCCTTTGATTTCTGTTGTTGTTAATTTATCAGCTGTTTTTATACTCGTGTTTTTGTCACCATCATTTTGAAAAAAATGACACGTATTGGCTGCTTTATCCGTTTTTGTTTCAGTCAAACCCTTTAGGTTGTTGTGATAGTGCGTGCCTTTCAACTCAAGGTTTGCAGATTCGAAACTGATCGCCAGATAGTAGGTTTTGTGCTTGGGCAAACCATTTAACGAACGCATACTCGTGTTGGAACGGTTGCAAATATGGCGTATTCGCAATAGCTCACAGGTTCTTTTACCTAGAAATACAAAACGTGGAACACCGGAAGACGAAAACGAAAAGATTTTATGCGGTGCTAGAGTTCTAAAAATTTTATAATTTTCTAATCAATCCATGCTCTTTCGACTGTTGACGATTTCAAAAACGTCAAATAATAACACTGAATAAGAATGCGTTGCAATATTCACGCATTAATTTTGATATATTGTAGCGCTTGCAAATCCCTTCAATTTAATATATATATGGTTTATGTGCAATAACCGCGGGGAGCTAAATTGCTTCGGAACCCATGGATATCAAGAAAGACTGAAAAGAAGCGAGATGGTATAGAAAATAGAATGGTGGGAGAACGAGATTTTGGTAATCTGGTAAAATGGGCGCCTAAAGTGACACAGAAGGGAAATGTTGATGCTCTGGTGGAATTACGCCTTTTGGGAAACAAATATCTAACTCGCTGGAAGTTTAGCATCTTACGAGGAAGATTTCACAAAAGTGTGGTATTTATTTAAACTGATCCTGACTCTGTAGGTAACGTAACATTCTATACAATCCTATGTGGCACGCAAAACGAGCGTTTACATACTAAAAATATTTCAGAATAAGCCTTTCTATAAGTTATTTGGGAAACCGTGAGGATGACGACACTTGGATTTGGATGACCAACATCGTGGGACATACCAACATCGCCCAATGACGGATGACGAGATCGATTTAGTGAGCATGGCAAACTTCTCATATTGGTACACAAATACGTGCAAAAACGTCGACGTCGACGCCAGGTCGCTCCTTCCACGATGAAGAAGCGCCAGAAAAAGGAATACGAAGGTGTTGTGTGTTGGTGGATATATCTATAGATATAAAACCTCTTGAGCTAACATAATCTATATATGACAGTTGACATCTAAAGATGGCAAACAAAAAAACAAAAACAAAAATTATGACTTAATATATCAAATTTAGAAATCGGAGCCACGATTGTCCTCAGACAAGGACTACAAAATAAAACAAACTCTCCACACTAAGAAAGTTTTCAATTTTATTCAAAAATGCTACCTCAGCACAAAACATGAAATCCAAATCGCCATTTCACTTCTTTGTTACAATAGGTGTGGAACAGGCAAAATTTCCTTGAAAAAGTACACCACGAATTCTTACAATTATTTCGGACACAGCAAATTCGTAAAGATGATACAACAGTTTTTTAGCCGCATTCACTGGTATTGCAACATTTGTCATTGGTGGTACAACGATTCATTCAGTACTAAGGCTAATTTAAACGACTAATTTGTGCATTTTTTGGGGGGACACTTCTCGGTTACATATTTGTAGCCGTCGTGGTCTAAGGGTTAAAGTGGGATTCTATTAGAGGTGTTTCATGGCATCCTTTTAACAAATCTTAGTTGAAATCTCACGTGATTATAATTTTGTTGGTGTTTAATTGTCCCGAAAGGTATTTACGACGGATGTTTAAATCTAAAAGCTTAGATACTGGTTGTTTCGTGTTCGGTAGGCAGTAAACGAGACAAAGTATGATGTATGATTTTGTTAGGTAGAATGCAGAGCAACTCCACATCTTATTGTTTCTTGAATAAAAAATCCGAGATTTGAATTTACCTACACTACTAAACCACAACTATTTCACTTTGTACGACAACAGCTGTAAATGGTAAAACATGACATGTTATAGTTTTCGAAATCTGAGTGCTAGGTTTCCGACACGACATTTGTGTCCGGCCCGTTGGTCTAACGCAGAGGGGTGCAACATACGGCCCGCGGGCCACAGCACGGCCCGCGGTACCTATTTATGTGGCCCGCTGCAGACTTCATACTTCGTAGCCTAATAGTTTAAAAACGTTTTCTAAATTGTAACGGCGTCATTGGCATTTTTAAAGACAGTATAAGACTACTTCACACTCCGATTAAATTTATGTTAACATTACTGTGACGACCCCCCATTGTTACAGAATAATGTGCATTGTTGGAAAATTGCATTGTTCCTGCAGTGGTACAGTATTACGTAATCTTACTTTATTGGAGCATGTTATTATACAAAAAAAGCTTAACCAAGTTCGAACGAATGTCTACCAAGTTAGTTACAAAACTGAGCATAAAGATAGTTGAAGCAATTGCCGAAAAAGGAAAGCCGTCATACAAAATATAAGTTGTTTGATGGTCTGGCCCCCGGTATCTCTATACTTGTATGTTGTGGCCCATTGCGCTAAACAGTTGCACGCCCCTGGTCTAACGGTTAAGTGTGTCGTCTTTCAATCGAAAGGTTGCAGGTACGAAACTGGTCGCTAGCTAGTCGGTTGAGTCATTGGGCAAGGTACGTTACGGACATTGCCTGAACACAGCGGATTAATGGGTTCTATACCAAATTAAAGGAACGTGTCTATCATATAGGCCTGCAACACACTGCAATAGCTCCGGTAACCCGACGATTGGCGCGAGGTGATCTGACGATTGCCCGTGTGTTAACCCCCTTGGGTTTTCCCATTCACGGGGATAAAGATGAATATCCTATCCTATCCTATCCTATTTAGCGTGTGTTTGGTGTGTCCAAGACAACTTCATAAAAAGGTACAATGTTTTTAAAGACTTTGATGTGTAGATGATTTTGATTTACATTACCTAGGCCTACTTGTTTTTGTTCATTTTTTGTTTTTTTTTCGTCAAACGCTCGATAGGCATACCTTGTGGCTCCGACATTCACCAGAAGGGGCAATGGAATCGCAATGAAACTTTGTCATTTGTTACACAAGAATATTTTTGATAATATACCCAGGGAAGTTCCCCTGGGAGGTAAAAAACGAAAAATAAATCTTCTTTGGGCATAGCACTTAAACGGCAACTCCAATTAGATTTAGCAAAATGTGCATTAGCCACTGCATATAACACTAACTATAACACTCTCTACCGAGCGAAAAATCACCCTAAAAATCAAGCATTTTGATCCTGAAATCATGATTGTGCACAGGCATGACTTGTGGCGCCGGACATCTATCAAAAAGGGTAATGGAATCGCAATGAAACTTAGCCAACATGGCCTAGATATGCAGAAACCAAAATGTTGGGTGATAAATCCAGGGAAATTCCCCTGGGACGTTAAAATCCCAAATGGTAACTTTTTTTCGAAGCATTTGTTGGGTATAGCGGTTGAGCGGCTGCTACAATTTCAATCAGATTTGGTGAAATGTTAGATTGTTAGCCACTTCTGTGCCAATAAATTTTTGATCAGATTTAATGAAATGTTAGTATGCTATCCGCCGCTGTACAAATAAGAGAAAAGTAATAAAATACCTAGAGAAATACCCTATATAAATTATGTATTTTTTCTCGGTAAAAGTGTTATATTTATTGTTATATCAGTGGCTAATGCACATACTTTTTGCTAACTCTAATTAAAAACAATGAACAATTTTCCAATTGTAACCATAGAATTATTTATGCAAAACAATTGTTACTAATAATACACACTGAATGACGTTTTAGTCCTACAGCATGTGCGTCCCAACATTGTAATGTATTTTAATTAGTTAAAGGCAATTTTAAGCAAATCAAGGGGGTTTCTTAAAATTAACTTTAACCAAATTAACTAAGTATTGTCTGCTTCCCATAATGGTGGTGACGTCACTATAAACGCGACTTGCTATCAGCAAATCACCACCGATTCATCCGAAGGAGTGTGGAATAAAAAGTGATGGAAACATAGCCCACAATTTCTCGAGCTGTGTGGTCGATTGGTTAGTCCGGCCAATACATATACCGACTAACATACATAAAAACCTCTATACACAGCAATTAACGTCTATTTATTAGGTTTGGCTAGCTCCCATTTGGACAAAATGGGGGAAACCCACAAATGTGGAATAAACTGGCAGTTAGAATTGTACAGCTTAGTTACAGTTTACACAAATTCAATGACAGGAATTTGTATATATAACACGTCTTTTAATCATCTACTCTAAATTATTTTTACCTTTAAATTAAGGTCAATCAATTGTTTAGACAAACAGGTTATATGTTAGCCGAATGAAACTAATTTTCACTTAGCAAATTCAACTCATTAGTATGTACACAATATACTGATTTTAAACAAAGCTGTGCTAAGGTGTCCTTCTTTAATATGGGGCGCCACAGCCAGCACATTTCTTCTCTTGCATCATGAAACAACAAATCAATCCAAAAGGGAAGAAACATATGGCCAGACAGCACCACAACATGTAAAATCATCCCTCAATTCCATTGTACTGAAACAAAAAGTATTTTTACATAATTTTGCCTTCTAATGCGGTATCAAAAAGTATACAAACTTTATATTATATTCCGGGTGGAAAACGCAAACTGTCTATCATGACACCATACACATCCAAAAAAGTAATTTAAAGTGTGTTCGGAACTTGTTCATGCATGACTTAGATACATATTGATCGCCGCCATGCAACATAACAAGTTGGAATTTGGAATGCGGAAAACCCTACTTACTAACGAACTAATCAACTCAAGTCTCTCCGTGATTAACAAAATCGTTATGAAATAAACTGCTAACATAAGCTTTAGAGTTAGACAGAAGCAATGTTTTAGTGGCTACTATAAAAGTAGGCGTCCTTTAAGTTAAAGCTTTCTCATTGCACAGGTCGGCAGTTAGTGGAGAAACCGGACGACGAACTGCAGCCCACCACTACCAACGATATCAAAAAATATAAATAAAATATACAAAGGTTCACAGTGGACTGCTTTGTATTTCCAAAATATTGTTTACGGCTGCAAAGATAGAGTGGATAATCCAAATAACTTACCCACATCTGCGGCAACCTAGGCCTTGCGTTACAATTTGCGCTTGTTGTTGTTGCTGTTGTTGTACTACGACAATCGGAGCTGCTGTAGGGGCTGCAGGGGCTGTGGGAGCTATAGGGGCTGCGATGGCTGGGGCTGAAGCATATCCGTGAGGTTTCTTGGTTTGTATGTATGGTTTCTGGGGCTGTGCTACATAAATATATTGGGTATACAACTTGTGTGTGAGCAGTGACACCAGACATAAAAACGTGTTAAAGAATACATGAATATAAAGTTTTCCGTTAAACTTATATTAATTAGCATCTATTTATACATTTTGCCCTAGCCTGTGGAAACGCAGGAGATTATCACACGGACACGAGCAAGAGCACAAGTCAGATTACCACTTGTCCACTATTGGGAACAGGTATATAGCAGAGAAAAATACGTTCTTAATGTATTTTCCGATCATTTATTCGATGGGATTTTCCAACATCTGCTGAGTGGACAAAATTGATCAGTGGATTGTAATCGCTTTAATTGGCGCTTATGGAGCGATGACGTAATTTATAAAGTTTTCACAACAAAATATTTTTTACCGCAAATGAAAGTACTAAAAGACACAGATTTGGTTATGATAAACAATTTTCTACAATTTAATTTTTACCTTCAGGCGGCTGGTATACAGGTGTTCTGCTACAACCTAGACCTTGCATTACAATTTGTGTTTGTTGTTGTTGCTGCTGCTGTTGTACTACGACAACTGCGGATCCGGCTGTGGATGAGTATGAAGCACAAGATGCAGATGGTTATCAGGGATTGTTACCCATGTGTTAATCAACACTATTTTTATAGTGCACATAGTTTTATGCATGCGTCAGAAACGATCGGATTTCCTGGATACCTAATTCTCTTGATATTTCTTACATAAAGTGTATTAATTTAGCGTATAAATTTACCAGATTTTTCCAACAAAAGTAGGATAAGTAAATGCAGACTCTTAAACACAGATTTCGGTATGATAAACACCTCTTTAAAATGTGATTCATGTCGCTAGCGAGTAGGTTGCGTCCTTGGGAAAGCCACTTAACGGACATTATACCTGGTTTTCCCATTCACGGGATAAAAATGAATATTCTATCCTATTCTTACCTGCATGCGGTTGGTATGCAGGAAGTGTTTGTTGCATTTTGACGTAATACCAACAATTTCCAAATTACTCAAGTGTTTATATTACAAACTGAAATGAAATCCGGATTTTTCTATTGCGCAATAAAGCTAATTTTAAATCAACATGGTATGTATCTAGAACAGTGGTTCTCAAACTTTTTAGAGTTGGGACCCACTATTAATTACCACAATTTATGGCGACCCACTTAACTTTATATATAGTTGTTGTAACATGTGTGAGAGACGAAAGGGTTAATGACCTGAGGTCAGGTGAAGATCACACCACGATTCAAGTTTGTGTGATGTCACAATTATGATAATTTCCCCTTGATTTTTGTATAGAAAATAGCCAGTATAGTTAATCAGAGATTTCTATAACTTTTCACGACCCACCAAGATTCTCTTCGCGACCCACCGGTGGGTCGCGACCCATAGTTTGAGAAACGCTGATCTAGAACCATCTTTGGTGTTCTGTTGTCCCCTTTCGTTTTGTTATATTGCATATAAATTATAATCGAGACATGGTAGGAAGCAAAGCCATGTTTTGAAGTTATGACCTGTTAAGCGAAGTATAACTCTGACCAAAGCCGGCCACTGTCTATAAACAACTAGACCCCATGCACATGCTATCTTTTTACTAATTTACTTTCAAAATGAGCAGGATATGGTATTAATAAATTCAGCTTTTTTTCAACTTTTTGAAAAAAGTTATTGCCAAAGCAATTTACTTAAATACCACCCTTCTCTTATTTGGCGTTCTCCTTGTAATACCGTTCCTTGCTATCAACTACCAACCCCTTCAAATTTGACATTTCCAACCTTCGCGTTAAAAGTTTGACTAGCTATTAACGCAATGCAATACCTCTAAAGGACTTAATGTACAAACAGAACAAGCAAAATCCCCTTCCCCTCCTTCATATTGGCATTGGCTTTCATAATTTAATCAAAAATTAGTTCATAATTTAATTAAACATAACATTACACTTACAGCCATATTTTAATCATTCTGGTAGTTAATGAATTAAAACGCCCACGAACAAAGTGTCCAAGCAACTACTTTTACATACCCGCGGAAGAGTTCAATAAAGGAACGAACAATCAAACCGACCAAATCTTAAGATATCTGCTTTTCACTTTGAAAACAGTTAAAGGCAATTTTAAAGAAGTTAAGGGGTTTCTTAATTAAACGAAACAAAGCACGATTTCTAATAAATATGATGAAATTAAGTTTAAATTCGGATATCGAATTAGTTTATACTCTGCAGTGTGTGTGCGGGGGTCTTTCATGCGACATCTATCGTATGACGCAATTGACGACAAATCAGTATCTCTTAATGTTGTGAATAAAATTGTATATTCCGGTGAGGCTTGTATTTAATTTATAATGATGGGATGAGGTTGATTTACTAGGAAAGGAATGGATATTATGTTTATCCCCATAAATGGGAAAACCATGGGGGTTAACACACTGGCAATCGTTAGATCACCTCGCGCCCGTCGGTCTACCCGGGTATTGCAGTTTGTTGTATATATGGCATACCAATAGTTTGCCTTGACCTTTAGTTTTACAAAATTTAAATGGAAATTCATGTTATCGATATTAACACATTTCTGGGAAAGTTAAAGATTTTGTAGTGATTCGACTTGGGGTTCAATAACCATTCGGGTCGATGTGCTGTACATTGTAACTGCCCACATACACTTGCCAACACAGCAAAATTAGGAAAATAGGCAATCAACAAAATAAACCAATAACAACGCGACAACTAAAGAGGAATCTAAAAAGAACAAAACGTTACAAATAAATAGAACACAAGATAAAGAGACAGTGAGCGAAAACCATGGGCGATTAGGGGGTATTATTTTACGACCATAGCGAGAATATAAATAGCGTCCGTTTCTTCTTCGTAGGAACAGGTCGCAGTTGCCTTCAGTTTCTGCGCATTTTACCACAACTGGTTTCCACTATATAGGAACGCTGATTGTGGTGGGTACTTTGATCAAGAACCACGCCGTCGGGGGCGATGTCTTTGTTTGTGCGTCCATCAATCCAGGCGTACATGTCAGGTGAAAGTTTCGGCAGAGGCAGGGTTTTATGCCGAAAGTCATAGTTTCGCTTCTGTCGTTTCTTAATTGTCCGCTGTTTTTGTTTATACCGTTCCAGATACGGCCATGATGGACAAAGAATCGCCGGTAGCACTGATAGTCTTGTTCAAAGCGACCTTCCCATTATGAGTTCGGCTGGTGAGTAGCCGGATTCTGGTGGCGTATCTTGGGCTGCTTGTGGAATGTTCGAACCCGTAGTCCGCTGCAAACTCGAGAACATAAACGAAGAGAACTGGGGACCATTGTCCGTTACCAACCTAAATGGAATACCATGTCTGGAAAATATACTTTTAATTTTTAGTTATTACATCGGTCGCCGTGGTACCGCTTTCCAGGATGGCAATCTCTATAAACCTTTAAAAATAATCCTTCATGAGTATGTAAGTGTGATTTTGCCAATAAAATTAATCTGCAGCTACTTTCTTCCACGGGCCTTGTGGTAATTGGCTCGAGATCATAGGCTCGGCTTTCACAAAGATATTGTGCGAGCAAACCGTGTAATCTCTTACGAATTGTTCAACATCCCGATTAATCGCTGGTCACCACACTGCGGATTTCACTCTTTGGCGACATTTAGTTATTCACTGGTGACCTTTGTGCAGTTTGCTTAATATATCCCTTCTCAGATACTGTGGAATAACGATGCAAGTTCTCTTCAATAGCATACCCCTATTATATATCAAGTCTGTTCTTGCTTGTTTGTATGCTAGTAAGTTATGTGGAAGTTTTGAATTATGTGGCCAGGAACTATTAATATACACAATTACTTGGTTTAATAACGGATCTTTGCTCGTGTGTTCTCTGATATGTTCCAAATGTCTATCTCTATCTGTTGCCGGAAAACACGCTTGTACCGAGCACAAATGTTTATCCAGTATCTCTGTTATTTCTCCAGTACTGCAGTTTTTCTCGGGTGATTTTGATAAATTGTTTGCAATTATAAGTTTTCTCGGAACGTAAGTAATGTAATCAATCATACCACATTAGTCTCATACGCATCCTTTGTATTCGAGGAGACAGTTCATTAATGTTTTTGTTGCCTAAGAGGGTTTGTGGTTGATTTCGATTGTAAATTGCATATACCAATTAGATATTCCTTAAATCTCTCGCACGCCCAAGTTGTTGCCAACGCTTCCTTTTCGATTTGAGAGTAATATTTTCGGTACTTTTAAGTGATCGTGAGGCATAAAGAATCGGTTTCAATTGCCCGTCACGTTTTGGATGAGAACCGCTCCCAAACCACAACTAGACGCATCAGACGAAACTACGGTTTCATTTTTATGGCTGTAGTGTGAGAGTATAGGTAGATTTGTAAGGTATTTTTTAATCGTCTGAAACACCTCTTGTTGTGAAGTTTCCCACAACCACGCATAACTTTTTTGTAACAGTTCGCGTATCGGCTTTGCCATGTCTGCAAATCCAGGTATGAATTTGGCCAATTGATTCGCCATGCCTAAAAATCGTATTACTTCGTTAATATCTTTCGGGTGTTCCAAATTGACTATAGCGGATTTTTTGATGGGTCGGCATGAACTCCATTTCCATCCACATTGTGACCTAAAAATTGTATCGATGTTTCAGAAAACTCGCACTTATCGTTTAAGGTCACTCCAGCTTTATCCAATTTTTCTAAAACGGAAAGTAAGCGATTATCGTGTTCCTGGAGGTCTTTACCGAATACCAAGATATCATCCATTTTGCTAACTACCCCAGGCAATCCTTCCACTATTTGGGACATTCTACGTTGAAAATGCTCTGGAGCCGAATTCTGGTCTCCGAATGGAGGCGTAGGTTCGAATCCCACTTCTGACACCATGTAATGTTCAACACACGTTAGGTAATACGTCCTTTATAATATGTATGTCGAGAAAACTTTTTTGCCGATCGGCAAATCTTTTTTTGTAGCCAATCGGCGAAACTCTTTTACCGATCGGCAAATTTATTTTTGGTAGCCAATCGGCGAAACTGTTTTGCAAAACGACAAAAATGTTTTCAAATCGGCAAAACTCTTTTACCGATCCGCAAATCTTTTTGTAGCCAATCGGCAAAACTATTTTTCCGATCGGCAAATCTTTTTTTGTAGCCAATCGACAAAACTCTTTTGCAATCGGCAAAATTATTTTCAAATCGGGAAAACTATTTCGCCGATCCGCAAATCTTTTTTGTAGCCAATCGACAAAACTATTTTGCCGATCGGCAAAACTATTTTGTCAATCGGCAAAACATTTTTAGGAACCGAAAATCTTTAATTCACTGTCGACCTAAGTATTTTCGAGTCGACAAATGTATTTTTGAGCCGGAAAAGGTAATATTGACTATAGGTTCAAGCAACTGCCGGTAAAGTCTTTACAAGGTTTGTCCAAGGACACAACCGACTTGTTGCCTACAGCGGCAAGTTTCTATCGGCCACCTTTAGGCTAATGGTCCTGCGCGCCGCATCACTAAGCCAATCGTCAAAGCGACTAGGCTTAGAATTTATTTAACAACATTGTTAACCGTCCAACTTCTACGAGGTCAAATATCAAATGGGAAGAGAATTAAGCGATAATAGCAAAAAAAGAAAGGATATAGTCGTTCTGCATAACCAATGAGAGCCAATCAGAACCGCCACAAATTGTCACGTTGTTGCAGTAACTAGGCCTGCATAAAAAAAGGGTAATTACTATAAGCTATTGCAGTGGCATACTAGTGTGATAGACTGCAGTACAGTTTGCCAGTGTGTCAAAAATAAACCAGTTTGATTTTATTTATTGTGTTTTCGGCGTCAAACAATGGCAAAGCAAACACATGTAACCTCTTGTCATTGTCAAAAATATATAAAGCAAGTTTAGTATAATAAAAACTGTGGCGATTCTAATTGGCTGTAGGCTATCTCATTGTTTCATGCAGAGCGACTATATCCTTTCTTTTTTGCTAATATCGCTTAATTCTCTCCCCATTTGATATTCGACCTCGTAGAAGTTGGACGGTTGAGTAGCTTAGCTTTATGATACATGTACATTATTAGTATGATAATAACTTTACAAAAAACAAACAATATTGTTAAATAAATTCTAAGCCTAGTCGCCTGGACGATTGGACCTATAGTCGCCTGGACGATTTTTAGTGATGCGGCGCGCAGGACTCTTAGTCGAAAGGTGGCCGATAGAAACCAGCCGCTGTAAGCAACAAGTCGGTTGTTTCCTTGGACAAACCTTGTAAAGATTTTAACGGCAGTTTTTTGAACCTAAGTCAAAATTACTTTTTCCGGCTCAAAAATACATTTGTCGACTCGAAAATACTTTTGTCGACAGTGAATTAAAGATTTGCGGTTCCTAAAAAAGTTTTGCCGATTGACAAAATAGTTTTGCCGATCGGCAAAATAGTTTTGTCGATTGGCTACAAAAAAGATTTGCGGATCGGCGAAATAGTTTTCCCGATTTGAAAATATTTTTGTCGATTTGCAAAAGAGTTTTGTCGATTGGCTGCAAAAAAAGTTTTGCCGATTGACAAAATAGTTTTGCCGATCGGCAAAATAGTTTTGCCGATTGGCTACAAAAAAGATTTGCCGATCGGTAAAAGAGTTTTGCCCGATTGTCAAAATAGTTTTGCCGATCGGCAAAAAAGTTTTGACGATTGGCTACAAAAAAAGTTTTGCCGATCGACCAAAATACTTTTGCCGATTGTCAAAATAGTTTTGCCGATTGGCTACAAAAAAAAGTTTTGCCGATTGTCAAAATAGTTTTGCCGATTGGCTACAAAAAAAGTTATTGCCGATTGTCAAAATAGTTTTGCCGATTTGAAAATATTTTTGTCGATTTGAAAATATATTTGTCGATTTGAAAATATTTTTGTCGATTATGAAATAGTTTTGTAGACTGAAATAAAATTTCAGGATTGCCCTTATGGGCCACCGTATGTTCGCATGCGCATTAGTGAGAGTAAAAGCAATCCAATTTTAATATTATGACGTAATGACACATATTATGACACAACAGACATCGTTTTTGCTATTCCATGTGTTTGCATCGTGACTAACTAAAGTCCTGTACGCTAGACTAGATAATACTAGGTAGTAAACATGTATTTTTCTAATTGATTTTGCAATCTTGAAATGATATCAAAACGTAGAAAAGTTAATGTGAAGTTGAAAAAATTATTACGGCCCGCCGAGATCATGTTGAGTTTGTTTTTGGCCCGCGACTATGAAAAGGTTGCCGACCCCTGGATCTAACGGTTAAGTGCGTCACCTTTTAATCGAAAGGTTGCAGGTGCGAAACTGGTCGCTAGCTAGTCGGTTGTGTCATTGGGCAAGGCACTTTACGGACATTGCCTGAACCCAGCGGATAAATGGGTTCTACCAAATTGAAGGAACGTATCTATCAAATACGAACACCACTGTCACACTGTAATAGCTCCGGTAACCCGACGGTGGGCGCGAGGTGATCTGACGATTGCCCGTGTGTTAACCCCCTTGGTTTTCCCATTCACGGGGATAAACATGAATATCCTATCCTATCCTATCCTATAGCCAGCATAACATAGATATCCTAAATAATACTACATACTCCTCATTGATTTTCCTTTAAGACCAACCTGTCAACTCATTTGACGGAAAAAAAGAAAAAAAATCGGACAAAAATAATATGTGTCCCATTTTTTTTAAAAGGGACCCATTATTATCCTAAATTTCAAAAGTCATGGTAAATGCAAATGAGTTTTGCTGAGTAACAATATAAAGGGGCATCCCCATATTTATGTTTTGAGAATAGCAGTTGTTTAGCACGTTACCTTTCAACTGAACAGTTTAGGTATAAAAACTGTTTTCGTCCTTAGACAAGGCACTTTTGGTCACGAGCTAGCTGGTTAAGTCCTTAGAAATGACGAATATTAAATGATTCCAGTGGATTATTGGGTTTACAAAATTTAAGAAACGGGAAAACTTAGTTTTCATAGTTTTAGGCTTTAGTCAGCAGTTTCAGTTTTACTTTTTCCCTCCTTTTAGTGTTTCCCTAAAGAAATGTCTCACAACACACTGCTTAGTTGGGAGGTATTTTAGGTCAAATATCAGTGCATTTTATTTTTAACCAAGTTTTGTTTATTTCATATATGCTTAGTGTTAAGGTAAATTGACTTAAATCACAGAATTACCAGTAATCACCTGAGTTTTTTTTATATTACAACATGCCAACAACAAAAGCAAAACCATTCACTTTGGATTCTTCTAAATATGACCAGGTAAAAATGTTCCCCACCCGTATGGAAAGTACGTCACTTTTCGAGGAAATCTCGAGTGTGCACACATCAAATATTTCAGTGTGCAGTGTGCAAACGTCCAAGAGTGCACACTTCAAGTGTGCACACACTCTCCTTTTTATTACTATTTTGTAAAAATCTTAAACAAACATATTATTCTATCCTAAATCTATCGTATCCATCAGCTAACATATCTATCTACGTAACAAAATACGTACTGACAGTAAATTACCCGAGGTCTAGAGGTAGGTTTGTAGATTTGTTGGAAATTATACGATGTTTATACTGCCAGCTCACGAGCATGTGTGAAATTACCCAAGTGTGCAAAGACGCAGCGAAAAAAACTCGAGTGTGCAGCTGCCGTACTTTCCATACTGGCCCCTTTACACCCTAAAATGATCTTAAAACACACAAGTCCCAGTGCTTAATATGAAAATGAACCAATGCTCAGTATTTTAACCAACCTTATTTTGGTTTCTGCTTTCAGGGCACATTTTCTGGTAGATTCAAGCACTTCCTGAACGTAATTGACCCAAGAACCTTGTTGACAACAAAAAATGAACTTGAAGATTCATTGAGCTTACTGAACAGTTATGAAAATGGGTCACTACCTCAGAATGTAACAGATGCAAGACTATGGAATGCACAAAAGATCAAGCAAGTATGATCAATACAAAATTTGTATTTGTTTAGGGACAGGATTTAAATTATGGTGCTTAATGTAACATGAATAGATAGGTAATCTGACTGCATAATAATAAAATAACTTTGCAGGCAATTATACACCCAGACACTGGAGACAAAATACCAATGCCTTTTCGTATGTCCGGATATGTCCCGTTTGGCACACCAATAGTAATAGGTCTTCTATTGCCTAATCAAACTTTGGTATCAACTGTATTTTGGCAGTGGTTAAATCAGAGTCACAATGCATGTGTTAATTATTGCAACAGGAATGCCACACAGGTATGTAATTCTATTTTTGCACGGTAAAGATACCTTTGCATGTAACACAGCTACCATGCACATC
Source organism: Ciona savignyi (assembly GCA_000149265.1). Lineage (NCBI taxonomy): Eukaryota > Metazoa > Chordata > Ascidiacea > Phlebobranchia > Cionidae > Ciona > Ciona savignyi. The sequence continues at coordinate 269,200 of CH003212.1, forward strand.
GTCATTAGTATATGTTAGATGGGTAAAAAATTTAGTATCTTAAAACAAAAAAAATATATGTGCATTTCTAATTTCTCTTTATATGTATGAGTATATGTGATAATTACTCAGAATGTATTCCAGCTTTAGCGTTGTATATCAGGCGCAATTCACTGATATTTTATAGACAGGAGACTCTCCAGTGGAGAGGCCACACCATGATATGTTTTGGAAGGCGTAGATTAAGTAGAATACTGTTCACAGAGACAATTTAAAGTTGAAAAAATATGATCTTTCATACCAACAATTCTGAACATTGCAGAACACTTCAATGTCAGACTTTATATCTGGTTATGTGGGTGCAGTCTCAAGTGCGGTAGGAATTGCTCTTGGGTTGAATGCTTTGGTCAAACGTTCAACCAAACTTAGTCCTATAACAAGATCACTTGTACAAAGATTTGTACCCTTTCCAGCAGTTGGTAAATATATTTATATATTGCATAGTAAACTGAAAATACATACTCTCTATTAAAACAGATTTGTTTAGAAACAATTTTTTTTATACCTTGAAACAACAAATACAATATAAACAGTACAGACCAAAAATCAGTTAAGTAACATCCTCAGTCTCGTATTAAAATAGATCCTACATTTCTTGTTCTACAAATTTGTCATTTTTTGATAGAAATAAATTTCTTATCTTACAAAAAATTCGATTAATTTACAAAAATGTCTTAATTAATTTGGAATATGAAGGAAATATTGAGGAATGTCTTAATCATGCACATTACATTGTAATAGCTCTGGTGACACGACAATGAGCGCAAGGTGATCTTACAATTGCCTGAGTGTGCCAGAGTGCAGTTGGACATTTTTATTTTTAAGTTTTACACATAAATTTGCAATGATGCTGATCTCCACAACTAGTAAATAGACTACCTAATAGTCAATACTGCAGTATTGATTTTCTATTTATTGATCTTTTGAATTTGTGAATAATGAGAGTCACAGTTTCAATACATGAGCTTGAATTGATCATTGATTTACTCCAATGCTATGCTTTCTGCTAAATAATTCATGTAATATATTTTTTTAATTTAACTTGGCACTTAGTCTGTACATACAAAAGAGTCTTAACATGTTAATATGTAGCCAATAACATTTTAGGCAGTTGCTTTTTAAATATTTGCATGCTCAATTATCTTTTAAACAAATATCTTGGTATGTTTTGTAACAATTTTTTATTTAGAAAACATCTCACTATTTAAAAATATTTATATATATATATATTTTTTATTTATTGAATTTTTATTAAACTGTTCTTTTTACATTTCGTTAGGTGTACAAAAATGTTGTGAGTCACAACAAATAAAAAATTTGACATATATTTAGAGGACATACTTTAATAATAAAAAAATTGGTTATTTATATAGATATTGAGTTTTGTTATTTAATCATACGAACCTATCTTCTTTATTCAAAATTTTTAATTATAATAATACATTGAAATTGCAATACTGACAAGGTTTGATATAAAACGTATAGTAAATTTTTGGACTATTGCTATTGTTTTCACTCTGCTTCAGCTTCGGTTCCATAGTATCATGCGCCGGATGCGAAAGGTGTTGGATAATATTGGACCTGCAAAGGTATATTCACTCTTAATACCACAAGTGAATTTTTAACGATGCGTTTACCTCACCTGCTAAGATAGAAGTGACACCTCCATCCAATTTTTCTACAAATACATTTGCAATACCATTAGCAAGTTATAATATAGAATATGTGCAAGATCAACCATTCATTTCAGGAATTGCAAATTTTATGCTGACCTTTGCATATTCTCATCACCAGTATTTGGTCAGCATAGTCAGCATAGTAAAGCATTTGTGAAATGATGTATTTAAGCTTGTTTAGGTTATTGTACTTCTATATATGATAAAATTGCAATAATCATGCCAAAACCCTTATAATCAGTTTCTATGAAATCTGTAAACTGATTACCATTTATAACTGTTGTGCATCAACTATATGGTGTTTATTTAACAATAGGGTTAACAAATTTAAAAGTGATTTTCTTAAAAGTGGGTGGTAGTTGTCATTGCAAATGCAAGTATAAGAGTTTAAATGATCACTCGGGTCCACCAATTAAAGTATATAAATTATTTGTTTATCCTAGCTACGGCCAGTGTATGCAATGTGGTTTTGATGCGTCATTCTGAATTAAGCACTGGAATAGAAGTGACTGATGCTAATGATAATGTGGTTGGAATATCGAAAAAGGCAGCGAAGAAGGCACTGGTGGAGACTGCAATGACGAGAGCTTTCCTTCCAGCCCCAATTCTTCTCATTCCACCTGTTATCATGACTATGTTGGAAAGGTGATTTTTGCTTTTTTGTTCGCATTTTTAAGTTGTGGACATCTGATACCGACCGAACAAATCTTTAAGAGTAGCTTGATAGAAATCTATCCATCTAAATCAAGCAAGATTGAGTAAACTTATTTTAAATTGTTATTTACAGAACAAAATGGTTCCCAAGATACCCAAGGTTAAATCTTCCTGCTCAAGCTGTTCTGGTAACTGCATCCTTTGGTTTGGCCCTTCCCCTTGCCATTGCACTTTTCCCGCAGAAATCACAGGTAATTATATTAGATTTAAGTGATAAATTAATTTCAAATCAGAAATGTTTCTATTAGAACTTATGTAAAGACAATTTTTGTTTTATTGTAGCCTCAAATTGCATAAAACATAGTGGCCTCTAAATTCACTTATTTTAGTCAAATTAGATTAAGCATTGGATAACCTTAATTACACAGTCTGTTTGCATTTTTTCGCCATCGAAATCTGGAAAAAACATGTTAGCGTAGCACATTATGTGATACGGAAGTGTGTCTGTAAAGCTTAACTATTGTTATTTCCAGGACTAATGCTATCTGCTTGTACTCTTATTAAATTGTAATGTATGTTTAATCATTAAGATCATACTGAACATTTTAACATAGATATTAACACTTTATTCAGGCCAATTAATAATACTGACATCTGAACTGTTTATATTTTTATGGTCAATTCATAAATGTTAAATTGCATATTTGTGTAGAACCCAATTCCTACTTTTTGGCTTTAAAAGCCAAATAAGGAATAACTCACAAATATGTGCTCAATACTTTTATTGTTTTTACTATTGTGATTCAACTGGGAAAGTACGGTGCATTTTTCTACCCGCTAGGATAAAAATTTCTTTCCTATTCTATGTTAGTCATTTTTTTTATTCTGTTACTAGCGCCATATAAAAATCATCATGTTTTGTTATTATTAGATATCTGTGGAAGAACTAGAACCAGAAATTAAAATAAAAACAAAGGAGGTTGCCCTATATTATAACAAAGGATTGTAAGTACTTCAAGTTGTGGTGAACAAATGTGAAATCATGAACTAGTTTAATGTTTTTATCGCTTATAATCAATAATCATATATGTCAATTCATGTGTTTTTATATTAAACTTAGCTTGACATTAAATTTAAATGTACGTGCAATTTACAGTAAATATTAATATTTTTTCTTGTGCTTTTATTACATTTAAAGCTCTGTTTACAGTAAAAAAAAATTGGTATTATTAATAAATCAACGATGTATTATGTGCTTAAAATGTGTATTATTTTTGCTGATCACTTGTCCATTTTTATTTGGGACAAGGAACTTTTCCACTTGGGTGAAACTTCCAGGATTGCCAGATATCATGGTCTACTTGCATGCATACCTAACTGTAGTGGATGTGTTCTGATTACTTGCTCAGTCTAGATGTGGACAAACTTTATTTTTAGTGATGGATGTCAACGAATTGAAATTTTTAGTTTAAATTTTGAATCACATTTATAAAAGGGATACATATTGTTTTTGTCCGTTTTTCTTCTGCGAAGCTTTGACATGGCTGCCTTTTCTGTCAAGAATCATTAAGAAGAAATTATCAAATCGGAACAAAACTTTTAGTTGTGTTAGAAAACATGACCTAGACCAGTGTTTCCCAACCCGAGTCCGTGGTCTCAAATGAGTCCACGGAAGGTTTAAACGAGTCCGCAAGCACATCAACAATTTGCAAAACTTTTATTTGTATTTGATCGTTATAAACAGCAGTGATGTTTTTATCAACGAGACTTTGTAACTAAAGGTAATATTAAGTTTGGAACCAACTGATTTTAAGTAACTAAATGGAAGTTTATTATTCATAGCACTCGCTTTGGTTGTAATATCGTAGTGGCTGAGTAACCTATTTGTCCGGCCGGTTAGCCTAGCGGTTAAGTGCGTCGCCTATCAATCGAAAGGTTGCAGGTGCGAAACTGGTCGCTATATAGCTAGTCGGTTGTGTCCTTGAGCAAGGCACTTTACGGACATTGCCTGAACCCATCGAATTAATGGTTTCTACCAAATTGAAGAAACGTGTCTATCATATACAACAGGGTGCCTCTAAATACTACAGGACCGCTTGGAGTGCTTGGATCACTTAGATTGCTATAAAAAGTAATTCTAACCCGTCCCAAACACTAATCTCAACCCCAGAACTAACTTTAACCCCAACCCTAACATTAATATCATGGCTTTTGAAATTACGAAGTATATTAAGCGATCCATGCGCTCCAAGCAGACCTGTAGTATTTAGAGGTACCATATACAACACACTGCAATAACTCCGTTAACCCGACGATGGGCGCGAGGTGATCTGACGATCGCCCGTGTGTTAACCCCCTTGGTTTTCCCATTCATGGGGATATAGATGAATGTCCTATCCTATCCTAATTGAAAATTTATGCACTTTGAGTCCGCAAAGTCTTTCGTTGGTAAGGAAATAGTCCGCGATCAACAACTCAAAACCCGAAACTTTTTATTCCTGGGGAATTCCCTATCATAGTAAAACACTATTTTATACCGAGTCAAGTTTCGAAATAATGGTGGGCTTCGTCAGTAGGACCGTTTTTCTATACGAGTAGGTTTATGTATCGGTCGCGTTAACCATATGGACAGTGGCCACACAAAGTAAAACACTATTTATTCTGTTTTTGAAATTTGACATTCTAGGACTTATAGCACCCCTGCTTTTTCCTTATTATTTGGTCGCGGTTGTTGTGGTAGCGTAGGGGCAGGCGGATTTAGCTACTGCAAGTCGCTTGGCCAAAAGTTCACCTTAGGCTGTCTTCCTCATTGCAATCGTCGGTGGCTGACATTGAGTTCTGATAATAACTACATACATAGATCACACTGCAAGGCACTTCACGGAGATTGCCTGAACCCAGTGGATTAATGGGTTCTACCAAATTAAAGGAACGTGCGTGTCTACACAACACACTGCAATAGCTTCGATAACCTGACGGTGGGTGCGAGGTGATCTGACGATTGCCCGTGTGTTATCCCCTTGGTTTTCCCATTCACAGGGATAAACATGAATATCATGAGATAAAACATGGATAAACATAAATATATATATCCCTAAAAAATCGGAGGCTCCTTTAATGAACACCAACAACGCAAAAATTATATTGTATTGTTGATTTTAATTTATAAGAGTATGGCCTATACAACATTAGATGTTTTTTTAATTTGCTTTGTACTTTAAAGAAATATTTTGAAAAATAAAAGAGAACTTCAACGTAAACATGTACACCTATACTGTTAACATCAAACTACTGATAATATTAAAAATTAGACTATATCCATATACGTTACTAAGCAATGGTTTAGTTGATTTCGTGATTAATCACACTTTCTATCCATTCGGTGAAATGTGAAATCTTGGTATAAACTCCAGGCCTGTTTCTCTTAGCACATCCATTTCCCCACGATACAATGCCAATTTGCACCTTGGATTCTGATGTTGGATCTGTGCATACCAAAGGACCTCCACTATCGCCTTGGCAGGAGTCAACACCGCCTTCTATGTACCCAGCGCACAACATTGAGTCTTGCATGTATGTCTTATCCACCACACGACTATACATCCTCACACACTTTCGATGCGCAATAAGCGGTACGGTTGCTTCTTGTAACATATCAGGATAAACTTCCCTGGTTGGATTCGTAGTGCCGTATCCAGATACAACACATCTCGTTCCTGCAGGAAAGTTACTACTTGCCTTTGGTAAACAGACTGGTATGCCGATTTTTGAGCAGTTGCGCAACCGAATTAAAGCAATATCATTAGTTGGGATAGGAAACGCTGTCCAATCTGGATGAGTATGTATGTCTCGTATACTCATTTCCTCTTCTGTGCTTTCCACAAGAGTCGTGTCATAATCCCCAAGAACAGCTGCAGTAGGAAAATCTCTCGGCAACACGTTGGGCAGAGCGACGCAATGCGCCGCGGTCAAAGCCCAACATTGGTTGATGAGAGAGGCACCACACTTATGTGCCCCTCGTGTCCGAAGTGAAATTTGCCATGGGTGATGTGTTGCAGCTGCACGAATTCCACCTATGATGGGCTGAATCCTCGGCCTGCCGGACACTCGGTAGTAACCACAACTTGTATTTCTTTCCAGCGGAAGGTTTGATTCTTCGTTATGACCATTTATGGTAGCAACCTCAGGAATTATGCCGTCTTTTTCACACACATATGCATTGGCATTGTTGCACATTGAATCCATCCATTGAAATTCGTAAAATCTTGATAACTTAACACATTGTTTAAGTTCTTTGTACCGCTTCCTCGCTCGCTCGGACCAATTTTCAAAGTTTAAGCTATCAAGAGTTGTCCCGTCGCTCCATACGAATTGTTCGGGCTCGTGAAAATCGTTCAGACCGATCCAGTAATCTGCAAATTGCCCACTTCTCTCACATACACTTCTACAATCATTCACAAGGTCATGAACAAATTCAGCCACGTTAGCGTCATCCAACATAACCAATCGACCACCCTCTACCTCTATGCAGCTTTTATTAGCTACATTCCAAGTTACAAAGTTTCTGAATAGTTTATAGCACTTTCTTTGATGTCTCGTGTATCCTTCTGGGCAATTTATTGGTATTGTATCTGTGGTGTGAGTATATTCAGTAGAACTTAGAGTTGCAGTTCCTGCAGTTGGTGATATTGGAGTCGCGTTAGTCAAACAAATTCCACCAGTTTCACATCGAGATCGACTTGCTACGAACACAGAGCCGTCAGCGCAATTGTAAACAAACTTCTGATTATTGAGACAAAGTATATACGAAGTACAATCACTGTCGTTCGCGAAATACCCAAACTTATTTTCGCATGTGAATGACACACCGCTTCGACTCTCAATCTGTAAACCCAAATCTGGCGGCATATATGGGCCTTGTTGACAAGCAAATAAATGACGCTCAGAGCAGTCGACATTCACCCATTTGTGTCCATGTCGATGAGAAGCTATAACACACCTACGGTGACTACTCATTAATGGAAAATCTGACTTCCAATTAGTATACCCAACTTCAATATTATTGGACCAGACAAATCTACTTTCTTCGTACCTTAAACCAACCCAAAAACTGCGATCTCCATTAAAGGCAAATAAATGTTGCATGTGTCTTTGCTCGTTCGCTGTGGTTGGTTCGACAAGTACTGACCGTAACGAATCGCATGTTTCGAAAGCAGCTTGATAAGTGAACTTCCTTAAGGCCATAATCTTGTAACAGAAGGAACCATGCAAAGAAAACCCAATTTGGCAAGTTGATGACTGTAATCCATTTGCATCGCATAGGGCCAAAACATTGCATAGCAATACAATCAAAATTAAAAGTTTTAGCCTCATACTAAAATCATTGGTTAGGTGACTGAAAAATTGACTATATATTTTAATCATTTCGATTTTACGTCATATACTGACTTTCGGTTCTTGGCCGTAACGTGACATCAATATGACTTTCACTTTAATCAGCATGAAACACGATATTCTACACAAATTTTTATGACAGAATCATTTCCTCAATGTAACCAGTTTAAATAACCTATGAAACTTAAGATTAAAACTAACGTTGAATTTTAATCAACCAGAATCACCAAACAAATTAATAATTAAACAAAGCTTATCAAATATGCCCTGTTGCAAAACAACTATATTTGCTAATTCTTCCAAGCATGACCCACATATTTTATTTGTCAATTGCGAAGTGAGAAAGCAAATCACACAATTGCAGTTTAAGTTGCGTTTTTGTTTATCTTTCTTTCCATATACAATAATGGTACCAACAAGACAGCATTGTTTTGTTTTTATAAACTGGCCCGCGAGTGTGTGTTTGTGTTGACCTGATATTTGGCTCAATCCATAAATTAGCTTCCACTCTGGCAAACGCTATATATTTTGTCAAACAGAAACATTTGGGTAACATCCGAGTTACCAATACAAACTTGTTATCTAAGTTAATCTTTCTAAAAGTTTTAAACTAAACAACTCCTTCCTTAACAAACGCATTTTACAAATTGTTCTTATTAGCCATTTGATGTTTTAATAACAACAAAACAAATAAAAACAGCTAGCATGTTTGAGTGTGATAATTTTTTAAGGGTATATATCAGTGGTTTTTAAACTTGTTGGAGGTACCGAACCCCGCAAGTTTTATGCGGGCATTTACCGAATCCTTCGTTAAAATTCAATATATATATATCTGTTAAAAAACTTGAGCAAAAGTGAACTATGCATCGGTTGTACATAAGATCTTATTATTCAAAGAAAGAAAACGAACAAAACATGAATTCCACAGAAAAACACAACTCAATAAATATTTACTACAAATCAATGCGTTTTATGGTGTTGCATTTCAGAAACAATTCTAGAAATGCGTGGCTTGACCTTGGAAAGTGCCACTCTCATGTCATTTTCGCAACAAAGTCTGTTTATTTTTTTTATTTTTTTATTTTTTTTTTTTTTATTTTTTTATGTTTTTATTTTTATGTTTTTTTTTTTTATCGTAGAAAAGGACTTCTTGCAAAGTTACGTTGTAACACACGTAGCGTGTGTATACTTAACCTAATCTCCGCTGAACCCATGATACTGACTCAACGAACCCCTGGGGTTCGATCGAACGCAGTTTAAGAACCACTGGTATTTATTCTAAGACGACAAATTATTGGGACCTCCTTTTTCTATTTTACTGGAAATTTCGTATCGATTCTTGCTGGTGTAGATTTTATAGACATCAAGTAGTACGTTTGTTACCGTTTGAAGGTTATGTTACATTGAATTCACCACGTCATTTATTACTGTCGAGTAAATTATTATAAATGAGCCTATTATTCTTAAAAATGCCATTGTTATCGTGAGTTGCGCAATATCGGCCTCCTGTAAGATTTGGAAGTTGAAAATAATCGGTTGCTATATTTTTCAGTTAACTTGACTTGTGCCATGTGTTTTAATATTGATTTGCATTATGTATAGAAGTGAAGTTTACAAGTTAAAGTAGATTATTTTTTTCCTATCTTAAAGCAATTTCACAACTATACTGCCAGGACATTATTGTTTCTTTTATTGCGTGGCGTCTTTTCCTCTCTCTTTTTATTGCGTGGCGTCTTTTTCCTCTCTAGGGGGCGTTCAGCTAATAATTTTTCATATTTCTTCAGTGCAAACTGACCTCACAACAGCTGTCACTCAAAATCCCGACATAGGAAATCTTAGATTTTTTCTCAATTTAAAATTGAAGGTTGGATCTGCAACCTTAACTCAAAACCCTCCAGAATTTTACTTAAAAATTTGGGGCTCATGTAACTTCGTACATCGGCAGCTTTTTTCCAACAAAAGTGCCAGGATGCACAATCAACACCTTTATTTCAAATAGCACTGCTCCGCTTGTACAAATCTTTACAACTAAACGAGAACACTGGCGCGCAGCCTAGCACATGCTGTTTTCAACCAAAAAAATGGGGAATCACCACCATTGTTACTCAGCAAAACACTGGTTTAAAACAATGACTCATGAGTACCACTATCGCGCATAGTCTTAATTGGTTATACGCCATCTTTACTGTTCGAGAGTGTGCAGTGTGATCTACATAAAGATGACAGTCAAGTTTAAACTAAAGTGTCACAACCAATCTGCACTATTATAATCGGATCCTTGCTCCAGCATCATTAGTATTTTAGATTATCTAGCCATTCACTTGTTTGTTTTTTGTTTTGTTCTTTTATTTTTGTTATTTATGGTGCACTACTGTAGAGCTCCTTTCTAAATAAAAAAAATGGATTATTTAATGTTAAAATGCCCTGGTAAGTGTGCTTGAAACTAATAGTGTCAATTGACAATAGTAGTGAAATTTCATTTTAGGATTTTTTTTTCTTTTTCCACTCTGGTCCACGCTTTCGGGCCACACCTTCTCCCAAGACCGGCCCCCTTACAGTATTGGTCGCGCATTACCGCACACTCTTCTTCAGGGCTCTATAACGTTTGATCGTTATTACATTTTGTGTGCTCATTATTGTTATTGTTCTTTCGCTGAGGTTTGGCGGCTGCGTTTACTATATCTATTAAATTATATCAATTTTTAAATGACATGTTTTAACGACTGCTCGTTTTTCCGTTTTTTCCTGTTCCCGTGTCGTGATTTTATTCGTTTGCCAATTTTTAATAGTGGGTCAAAAATAAATAAACTAAAAACTAAACGTTCGAAAGAAACAAATAAAACGAAATAAAAATAGACACTTGACCCATTATACTAACCTAAAATAACTAACATTACAGCAGTATAAGAACTAGTAGAACTTTTAAGATTTGAGTTGTTTTTCTTGGTTTAATGGTAAACCCACAAGAATATATATATTTTTTACTGAATATTAATAACAAGGTTAAATTGTTAACTCGGGACCGATTATTTATGCTTGCAGAAACAATAATATATACCAAACGTGGCTGGGTAAGATTGGGGCCCATATATATTTCTGATTGCAGAAACAGATTGTGCAAGCGAAATGAGTTATAGAAATGGGCGTGGTTTAAACGTGATTGACACTTTCAAGTTCTTTGTTTTATTTCTTCGTAGAAGAAACAACGAGGTCGAATGTTGAATTTATTTAAAAAAAATAAAAACAACTGATTCTGTTTAATACTTTCGTATCTTAGCTTGGTGGATAAGTGCACAAATTGTTGGGTTGATGCTTCGAAGCTTGTCGCTAGCTAGTCAGTTGTCTTTGAGCAAGTCACTTAACATACATTGCCTGAACCCAGTGGATTAATGGGTTCTACCAAATTAAAGAAACGTGTGAATCATACACAACAAACTGCAATAACTCCGGTAACCCGACGGTGGGCGCGAGATGATCTGACGATTGCCCGTGTGTTAACCCCCTTGGGTTTCCCATTCACGGGGATAAACACAAATATCGTATAAACGTTCAAACACAAACTTCCAAGACAAATGAGCTCCATGTGATTTCCATAAGGTCGTTTATATTCCTACAGAACTATCAAGTTTTGTCCTTTAAACTATATGTAAACATTTTATTGGTTGTTTTAACTTATACGTTGCACACGACACATGGTGATGATGAACTTGGTGAAGAGATTTGAATTATATTCATCATATATGACGTCAACAATGTACGTATGGTGGATGGTTGATCTGAATAGGATATTCATGTTTATCCCCGTGAATGGGAAAACCAAGGGGGTTAACACACGGGCAATCGTCAGATCACCTCGCGCCCATCGTCGGGTTACCGGAGCTATTGCAGTGTGTTGTATATGATAGACACGTTCCTTCAATTTAGTAGAACCCATTAATCTGCTGGGTTCAGGCAATGTCCGTAAAGTGCCTTGCCCAAGGACACAACCGACTAGCTAGCGATCAGTTTCGCACCTGCAACCTTTCGATTGAAAGGCGACGCACCTAACCGCTGAATATAAGTGGGTCACGTGTTGAACCATGCGAGTGTTGTGTTTCTAGGATGTATATCGAACACAGGTGGAAGAGTGTAAACATAGTCCGACGTCCGAATTCTCCTTATGTTCTTGATAAGGTTGATAATTTTCTAATGTGATCACGTTCTTAGCAACGCCTAGCCATTTGTTTCAATACGTCGGATTATTGTGCGTAAGTGCGTATCTTTATAGTGTTCCAATGGTCATATACAGTAATCGTTTCTTGTGGAGTTTATTTAATATGATGCTTGTTTATTTTAATTGAGTCGTTTAAGAAACATTAAGTTAGGTTAAAACAATACAAATAAACCCTCAATATTATGGAAAATACAAAATTTAGTTTATGTATATTCATTGGACAAAAAATATAGCATATCGTTAAGCAGAAACCGTTAGCTTAAAGAAATGGGTTTTAAATATTCGTTTTCCTTCTATTTCTATCCCTTCATGAATGTTTTCAATTAATTCAAGTAAGTGAGTTGTTTTTTGTTGGTAATTTTAATTATTCCTGACATTATGTGAACGGTGTTGTAGTTATGCCCCTCCCCCCTACAACTAAGTTCTTTACAACTCGTGTATTAGAATCAAACAACAGACAGTTTTCACAATTAGGATTGAAACTAGAAAGTGTTAACCACGTGTTTAACCACCACTATTTGTAAAACACATGTCGTATGCCTTATATTAATGCTACAGGGTCCCTTACCTCAATTTGTATTTTATACACCGAGTATGTTGTTTGTTTCTGCAAGCAGAAACGCATGGGTCCCGTAGTTAACCAATCAAACTTATTTTCCATGTGCAGTTAAATAAAAGATAAACGTCTCAAATTAACGAACATTTCACCACAAAGATTTATTTTTTCATGGTTTTAGAAAATTCCCCTGGGTTTAGCAGACAAGTTTCTGTTTTTATAAGTGACTCATGTTATGTAATAATTTTTAAAGTTTTAGTCTGATTTGTAGACTGCTTATTGAAGATGTCAGTGCGATATGACATGCCTGTTACAATCGTAATTCAGAAACATATCTTCGTTTTCAAGGAAATTACCCTAAGTAAATGTTTTCTTTTTATAATTGGCACATAGTGTCTAATGCTCTAACATTTTACCGAATCTGATCAACATTGGAGCAGCCGTTCAAGCGCTATGTCCCTAAAAGCTAATTTATTAGAAAAAAAACGTTTTGGTTTTTAACGTCTCAGGGGAATTCCCCTGGATTCATTACCCAAAATTTTTGTTTCTGCATATCTAACCCATGTTGTCTTACAAATGTCCAATTTTCATTGCGATTTCATTACTTCTTTTGGTAGATGTCGGAGCGACATGACATGCTTGTCACAACCATGATTTGAGAACATATCCTATTTTTTGGGGGATTTTCCCAGATAATTTTATTATTTCTTCTAAGTCAGGGGTTCTTAAACTAGGGGGCGCGTGAAAGCTCTTCAAGGGGGCGCAAGCATGACAGTGACATATTGATGAAGTGAATTTTCGGCACTTGTGAGTATAAAGACAAAATGTCGTAACAAACTGGAATGCGAAGCAGATCTTCGATGTTCGTTGTCTTCAACAAAGCCTTGAATTAAACGACTAGTTTCGCAAAAACAGTTGCATCCTTCACACTAAGCAGGGTTATGGCAAATAAGTTATTGTTCTATTTTTCGTAAATTCGATTTTTGAGTAGGTGAGGCGTTAGCATGAATCACGAATCTCAAAGGGGGCGCGACTGAAAAAGTTTAAGAACCACTGTTCTAAGTGTTAAATCAGTGACAAATGCACTTACATTCCACGAAATCTGATTTAAATTGTAACAGCCGTTCAAGCGCTATGCCCAAAAACGGCTAATTTTTTTAGAAAAAACTAGCGTTTTGGTTTTTAACGCCCCAGGGGAATTCCCCTGGATTTATCACCCACAATTTCGGTTTCTGCATATCTAGACCATGTTGTCTAACGAATGGCCAACTTTTATTGCGATTTCATTACTTCTTCTGGTAGATGTTGGGGCGACATGGCATGCCTGTCACAATCATGATTTCAGTACAAAATCGATTTTTTAGGGTATTTTCCTAGGTAAATTTTTTATTTCTTCCAAGTGTTAAATCAGTGACTAATACACTTACTTTTCACCAAATATGATTCAAATTATAGTAGCCGTTCAAGCGCTATGCCACAAAAAAACTAAATTTTTCATAAAAAATACCGTTTTGGTTTTTAACCTCCCAGGGGAATTCCCCTTGATTTATTACCCAATAACCGGTTGCTTCAATCTGATTCAAATTTGGTGGAATGTAAGTGCATTACCTACTAATTTAACAGTTAGAAAAAATAAAAAAAAATATTCAGGGAAATACCCTAAAAATAAGATTTTGTTCTCAAATCATGATTGTGACATGCATGGCATGACGCCCCGACATCTACCAAAAGGAATAATTAAATAGTAATAAAGCTTTGTCATTTGTTAGACAACATGGTCTAGATACACAGGAGCAAAATTGTGGGTGATAAATCAAGGGGAACTCCCCTGGAGACGTTAAAATCCAAAACGGTTATTTTTCTAAAAAAATGGCTTTTCGGAACATAGCGTTTAACCAGCTGCTCTAATTTTGATCAGATTTGGTGGAATGCTGGATCGTTAGCCACCTTGTGTAACTTAAAAGAAAGAAAACATTTACTTAGGGTAACTCCCTTAAAAACGAAAAGATGTTCCTGATTCATGATTGTGACAGGCATGCCACATTGCACTGACATCTCCAACAAGGATTCGTCAAATCGGATTAAAACTTTAAGAATTGATAGTTAACATGACCCACATATGTAAAAACATAAACTTATTTATCAAGCTCATGGGGGAATTCCCCGAAGCCATGAAAACTAAATCGAACTATTTTAGGAATTTAGCTTTATTTCAATACAGCACTTAAAAAAAGCTTTAATTTAAAACATTTGTGATGAAATCTTTGTAAACCTATCACGATTGTTCTTTTTACCTACACATGGAGAAGAAGTTTGGTTTGATAACTATGGGACCCATGAGTTTATGCTTGCAGAAACAATAACTACATACACAGCGTATAAAATACAAAATGTAGGTTAGGGGACCCTGTAGCATGAATATATGGCATACGACATTGTGTTTTACAAATCAGTGATGGTTAAACCAAGTGGTTGACACTCTCTAGTTGTAATAAATATATGTTGTATTTTTTTTACCGAGCCAAGTTTCTACACATGATGGGCTCATCACCAGGATTTTTTTTGTATAAGAGTTGGTTAATTTATCGGTCGCGTTAACCATTCGGCCAAACGACCGTACAATAATATGTTGTATTCGCCAGTATAGTGAAATTTTGGGTCGTCTTTGTATTGTTGTAACTTTTGCCTGTGGTCCGTACGGGCTCCAAGTCATTTCGTATCTTTTATTTTTCCTGTATGTCGTCGAAAATATATTAGATCGTTTCAAATTAAACTGTGATATTAATTCTTTAACCCATTATCCATTTTAACTAGCGAGCTGAACAGAACGCCTAACCCAATTTCTCATACATACAGCGATTTTAAAGTAGACATCTATGGTGTACGGTAACTATTGATGATCAGTAATATCGACTCGCAATCTAATGTTTGTCACAGCTGAATGATCACTTACATGAACCTTACCACGATTTTCGCGCGTAAGAGTTATGCCCATTTTTACCTGTCATATATACGTTTTATTTGTTTAGAATTTTCACTTTAGTGATTATGAACTAAAAGTAAATCAATGTCGTTGTCAACATCCGAAGTTTCTAAAATAATCGAAAAGACTATCTCAATTTCAAACCCCAGAGAGGTATGTTGTCGTTTTGTTACTCTATTTGTATCTAATTATGATATTTTTGATTTTTATAATTTTTCATACAATAACTTTTAATTCTTTTTACACAATGTCAGGCACTGGCTAAAGCCTAGAATGGTACCTTGATCAAAATGCCAGTGTATCCAAATATTTCCAAAACACTTTTTAAAAACTAAGTGGAACCATTACTTTTTATCATTCGCATAAAAAATGCTAAGGAGGAGCATATGGTATCCTGAATTTGATGTGTAAAAATCGAAAAAAAACAACAACTACAATACTTGTTAAACACTAGTACCTGTTGTCATAACCAGACGCAACAGTTCAAAGGGTTTCCACAAGCTCCAGATGATTTGTGAGGGTCACAAATATATTCAAAAAACAAGACTTTGCAATAGTAGAAAACGTCACTCAAGTTAATTGAGTTAATTACTTAATTCAATGTTTCAATTTAATAACCTTATTAGAGCCTTAGTTAAAGCCATAAAAGTTATAAATGATAAGAACATTAGATCTATGAGAAAGGAAAAACCATATAATAATGAGTGTTGTAGATTATTTATTAAACTTAAAAGTTAAATTTAAAACATCTACTTTTTTTTAAACTTTTGAGGTGTCCCCAACTGTTTCCCCCTGTTGTGATTGGGTACTGATTTATAAAATATTATTTCTATTACATACTGGTATGTTACTGAAATGCCACTGATACATATGCCAACCTCTGAGGAGAATATCCAACAGGCAGTTGTACTTTGCATGTACTAGAAAAGCTGAATACAAAAATACAACTAGCTGGATTACAAACCTGTATGTGGTTACTCTACTCGCTTTCATTGTAAATTGGCAGACAGTCGCATAAAACAAACCAGATCACATGCTTTGTTAATTAAGCATTTTTTTATTTTAACCTTGTCAATGCGGTCGTGATTTGGATTGTGCCCAAAGCTTGCTGAGAATGCTGACTGAATTATGCTAACTAATAGAGAAAATTTATCTTGCCTTGCATCCAGAATTCAAATAAAAAGTTATTTATGTTACTACACTGCACAGTGCACGAATGCATGTATCAAGTTAACGTAAAGTATAGTTAAACTCTTTAGTACAAATTGCAAATTTTGTACAAAGTGTCTCAAATTTTGTTTATAATAAAATAATTGGCATATGCAGTGTATTAAAATGATACGGTAACTGTTTAAAAGAGACCCACCACTTTTTATATTGGTACCCCTAAATAATTTATATACCATTAACTCTTATATAACCCTACTGAAAAAGTTTAGTATGTAAAAAATTATGATATATTTTTACTGTAATTTTGTGTAATGGTGTATAGTCATTAATTGTGGATGTCCGAACAGTGAGGCCATTGTCTAATTTACGTCATGAACGTAGGATCCGGTTAACAAATTGGTTAACCGTTTCTTAATTTTTATTGTTTAACTGACCACAAATAGAGTAACAGTTAACTGACTATTCAGTGTTACACGTGACACTTATTTGAAGGCTATGATCTGGATAAATGATTTTTGTATTACCTTTCCAGATGCTAAAAATAAACATATTATTATTTGCAGCTGCCTTTAAAGGGACTCCATTTTGGAAAGCTGTTGTTTAAAGTTGAAGAGTACAACAGTGCTGCTGAGTGGATATTAAAATTCACTCGGATATACGACCGAGATGCTCCAGCTCACAAACTACTTGGCGAATGTTATGAACGTTTGGGAAATGTTGAAGCAGCTTTGTCCTGTTTTAAACGTTCACTGCAGATAAAACCAATTCAGGTACTAATGGCATATTTTGATAGAAAGTATTTTATGTGTGAAAGTTTTATGTGAAAGAATCCATTCCAAGGAAAATAGTCTCTTTTAAATTAGTACATGCATGTTTATATTTTATTTTGTGTACCGGCATTCCATTCTTGCACCCCAGGAAGCCTTGATATTTTTAAAACTTTTTGTTTAAAAAATTTTTTACCTAGTACTGATAAATTGAATATCATAACCATGGCCAAAAATAAGCGCGAGTAATACCCGCTTAATTACTCCAGTTACTTGCGTGAGCTGAATTCTTACTCGTCCAAAATTTGATAAATTTTTGGGCTCGCATAACAATATGTCATAATGTATTCATGTTTGGTACAATATTTATCCTATTTTTGCAAGGTAGTGGTTAGTTATTAGATATTAAATTCCAGGCATTGTAATTTTGTGGAATAAATATTGATTAAAATTTATTAGACTCACAACTGATCAAACATTTTGATAAATTCGGTATGGCGACATGTGTTTTTTATTCTAGTCAGAATTGCTTCTTCGTATTGTTGAGCTCTACTTAAATCCTGGACCCACACAAAATCCAAACAAAGCGCAAATTTGGCTAGACAAGGCAACAGCAGCCCTTCCTGGCAACACAACTGTGTTTAAAATGAAGGTAATTTACAAATATAATCTTTAGGTTTCACTGCAGTGTTAGCTTATCTGCCAAATGTTATTCTTATGCATTTTGATCAACAAGTTCATTGACGGTATTAGTTTATGATCAGCAGGTATAAAATAACTTAAAATTGCCTGTGACACAGCTCAATGTAAAAACTTTATTACTTTTTTTTTATCATTTCAGATGGAGCTCATGTTAGCACAGCAGGCTTCCCCAGACATTTTGGAGAAGGCAATTGTTCAAGAATTGAACCGAAGATCAAATGACCCTGCTTTACATGTGCAGTATGTTAGTTTTATGAGGGTATGTAGTTATAGATCTAGTTATTTGTTTAACCTTTTCACATTTAATTACTGCTAGTTGTATCATAGGAACAGAAAATGTTGTTGTGTCTGTATTTTAATTTCAATGTGATTTTTACAGACTGAAGATCGATTAAAGGATGCATATGATTATTGCAACAAGGTAGAGAACACCATGGAATCTACATCTGTAAGATCAGATTATAAATGGTCATCTTGTGTGGTTGGCACCTACAAGGTAGGATTTCAACCCAAAAGTTGGATAAACGAACTAAATTCATTAAATTTGTTCTTAAAGCTTATACCTGAGTTTAATATATTCACTCTAGCTAGATTATTCATATTGGGCCATTGCAAAAGCTTTATTTAGACTATATCGGTTAGTACGGTACTTGCTTTAAAAGGAGTTAACTTGAATAACCAGAGAGTGTCAATTACCACTTTTTAATACTTTTTGACTGTATGCTATATGTTTATGCTAGTATATACCACTATTGGTATATACTATTATTTTTACATGTGTATATAGTGATATTTGTACAGGCATAATTTAATGAGTTCATGATTTGAACTCGTGTTATTAAAATTAAATGTTACAACAGTTTGTCATTATCAGATCTTGAGCATGATGATTGTTATAACTAGGTCTGGTCATATTTCCATTGCCCTTGCCATGTCAAAGTTTAAACCTAGCAAAATAAGTTAATTATGCATAGGAGTACATGGAAAAGATAAAAGGCATTCAACCTTTACATTCTGTAAATGAGACTCGGCTTATTCTACTTGAAGCTCTCTCCCGGTTTATCTGGCTTTGTTTATTGGACAATAAGCAACAAAAGGCATTAGAAAAACTTCAAATGTAAGTGTACAGTTTTCATACAAATTATTCAGATACCTTTAATTTTTATTATTAATACTATATGCGGTAATGGGTGTGGCATGGTTTAGGGATGTCCATTCTAGAATTTCGAATCGAATTCGGATCACAAATGATCCGGAATCAATTTTTGATTCTGCCGATCCGAAATTATTTCGTTATAAGAAAGCTGCATTACGTTACGCAATAAAATTACTCGAGCGTATTAATAGTTTACATCCGGGATTCTGTTTAACGGCACAATCGTCTACAAAACAAGTCAAGACTTGTCTGTGGTATTTCGTGCGCAATCCAGTTAAATCGCAGTATTGGAATATAAAGTTTAGCATTTGCGATTGTAATTGTTGGAAGTACGTATGATAAGACTCATTTATAAACGTTTTAGAAAGTTTGGAAAATATAATTGCGGTTAAAAGTTGAAAAAATGTAGACCACGCTTTGTGTACGTGCCTAATCAAATAAGAAAACTAAAAGCAGGGAAACTATAGCCTACATCATAATTAAAGTTGCGGTGTTAGGACTGGTGTTATAGTTTGTTCCAGGGTTAAGATTAGACTGATTAGTGTTGGGATCAGGGAATTAGTTTTTCTACTTTTAGTTTCCTTCCCTTTAGTGTTGGACGAAATAGCCTATGGAACTGCAGAAATCGTATACGGAAGCTACCGGTACCGTTGTAGTGATAAGGTCTTTAAATACAAATTTCTGTCGTTTAATATTTCTTTATTTTAGTACCGGTAGTGTCATTTCTAGCCTAGCCTACTATATACCGGTAGCCTATAGGCCTACACAACCAGTTGAAATCTAGCCTATTTATTGCAATTGAAATAAAAGATTAATTACAGGTTAACTGTAAGCCTAAGCAATTTATATTTATTTGTCGATATATATATCCAATACATGTGATGAGTCGTGCTGGGAGGAAGAGATCTTCGTCGGTTTGGAACCACTATAGCCTCCCGACAATAAAAGATAATAATAAAGTGGTGATATGCAGACACTGTAAGGAAGAGTTTAGTTACTGTGATTCTACAGGGAGTTTACTAAACCACCTAAAGCGAAGACACCCTTTCATTAGTTGGTGAGTACATATAGACAATGGACCATACTAACTACAATTGTATAATCTGTCAGATTTGGTAAAAAGAGAATTCTCTATTGATAAATACACAATTACAGGGGAACAGTACAGAGTGATGAAGGAAATACCACCAGTGATATGGAGCCACATGGTTCCAGTTCAAGTTGTAGCAGTTCAACCCCAGCAAAACAATTGTGCATTACGGAATATGCAAAAGCTCGAATGACGAAAAACCGATCAGAGCAGGTGACCCGATTAATCTGTAATGTTATCACTGACTTGAGTCCTATTTGGGCATAACTGGACATTATATGGAAGTTTGTGGATGTAAACCAACCCTACGTAGCTGTGCAATCGCTACAAAGGAAGTTGGCGAGGCCCACACTGGAGAGAACATTGCACGCTGGGTCGAATCGGTGATGGAGGATTTTTCTGTGTCGCCTCAACAGATAGTGGCATGTGTGACTGACAATGGCTCTAATATGGTCTCAAGCATGAGAATTTTGACTGAAAAGCATGGTTGGGTACACTTTCGTTGTGCAGCACATACTCTCCAATTATGCATCCATGATTGTATAAAACAAGAAAACATTAAACGTGCTCTAGGTAAGTTATGTATATATTGTTTAGCAATATTTTTCATACGCCCTGCCCCTACCCTGTTCATGTTCATATAGTCTGCATCATTTTGATTATATAAAACTAATCATGTGAATTGATTTGTACTCTGTATTTTTAAGGTGCTGCTCGTCATTTAGTTCAGTACTTCAGACAATCACCGAAGGCCATGAATGCATTAAAGTTGAAATATGCGCAAACTCGAACTGAAAATGATCCGCTTGGTGTTGAGCTTGTTATGGACTGCCTAACGAGGTGGAATTCCTCGTATGAAATGCTACTTCGCCTTGTCAAATATCAGCTGATATTACGCATTGTCCTTCGAGACGAAACCGTGACACCACGTAACAAAGCTTCACACCTGGAACTTAGGGAGAGTAATTGGATTCTAATTCAGCACCTTGTTGAATTGCTTGAGCCACTGAAAGTAATTAACTTTGTTTTTAACTGGAGCCAATTTTAATATGTTGAATGATTATACTTATTAAATTATATCAAACTCTGCACAACAAAGCTAGCAAACGCCATATAACAGATTTATTTTTCTCTTGTTTTTAGGCTGCAACAGCATTTTTGGAGGGAGACCAGTATGTTTCAATATCATCAGTGATCCCAGTCATCAAAGGGCTTTACGAAAAGTACAACACAACTCTACCAGAAGAAGATAGTTTTATTGTGAATTTTAAAAGAGACATGTCAGAATCCATTTTAAGACGATTTAGTACTGTACTTTCTGATGAGTCTTCGAGTTCGATCACTGTAAAAAACATGTACCGAAAAGCTACATTCCTCCATCCAGCATACAAAACAAAATATTTTAACAGACCTGTTGCTGTGCAGGTGAAAACATTTTGTTTATGTATATATATTTACTGTTATTCGTATACTGGAGATAAGCGTGACTGAGACCATTAATAAGTAATGACCAGGGTTCATAGTTTTTTTCTACTCACATTAATTAAGCCAAACCAGTAATTCAGTTATACATGTGGTCTAGTCTAGGTAACATCTTAAATTTGTTGTGTTCTTTCAGGTGAAAGCTTTGTGTGAGGAGGAATTAACAGTCAGCACAGTTGGCAATACAGGCACCAGCCCTGTTCCATTAGAGAGCAGCACGCGTACAGCATGAGTTTTATCATTAGAAGATATTCTATCACTTGGTAAAACCGATAATAGTAGTGACAGTGGTGAGGAAGATGTGTCCATTACTGAGGGGATAAACTGGTACCTGAGACAAAAGTGTAGTCAAGCAGACCCACTGACTTGGTGGCAGGCGAATCAGCTAAACAGTCAATTAAGCCAACTTACAGCAAAATATTTGATAGAACGCTGCTTCTCTAGTGCTGGCCTGACTGTTTCTAAACTCCGGTCACGTTTAACAGGAAAGCATGTAGAAATATTAAATTTTTTGCATATAAACCAGTTTTTATTTGAATAATACTACCGCTTTTGCATTTTTTATTACTGTTTGTGCTTGTTCTACATGCTATTCTATTTTCCTGGTGAAAACTAAAAGGAGGGAAAGAGGGAAGGCGGGAAGGAGGGAAACTGCACATTAAAATAAAGATTAGCGCTTAATAGTTAGTTTTAAACATGGGGTTAGAGGTAGGGTTAGTGCTGGGGTTGAGATTAGTGTTTGAAGCAGGGTTAAAATTATTTCCATAGTTTTAGTTAGCAGTTTCCCTCCTTCCCTTCTTCCTGCTTTCCCTCCTTTTAGTGTTTTCCGTTTTGCTTGCTTAATTTTTCCGATAGCTCTTGATCATGTAACATGTTGAAACATTAACTAAGATATACACAACTTGAATAAATATGCTGTGTCCGTGTCCAATCTTTCTCTTGTTGTTTGACTTGTTTATTGACAAAAACAATTTCAGAGCGATTCGAAATTCTAGATTCGAAATATTTAATTCCAGAATCATTCTAGAATCAAAACCGATTCGGATAAGGACATCCCTAGCATGGTTACAGAATAACCCCGAGATTATGTAATCATTACCATTGCAACATGTAAACTTCCCAAATACATGAAGTTGGCCACCAATCATTAGTCAGCAGTTACTATAATAATTAGCCATTCAAAGAGATACAGCATGTTTTAAAGGTTAAATAATATGTTTTAATTGGATTTGCATTATCTGATTTAATTACACTATCATGAAAGTGACATGTATTCCAAATACTCAGTCGCTCTATCTACTTACATTCAAGCTCGTTTGAAATGTGATAAGAAAAAAACAACAACATTCTGCTGGATCCCAGTAAAATATAGTGGATATTCAGCCGGATATCTTGCTCTGGTTCGTAGCATCATTAATTTTTATACTTACCCAGCATGGATGAATGTCTATGGTCAGTGCTATCAGATCACACCATGGGAGATTGGAAAACACTTGCAATTGAAATGGAAGCTCAACTCTGGTGGCTGACAGCTACATTTACATTGCAACAAGCAAAAAAGGTTGATTTAGTTTAATTTGATTTATGTTTTAATGTATTTTACTAGGAATGGGCAGTTGTTACTTTTAATTATGATTTTTTCCCAAAATTTTTTAGAATGAAATATCATGGGAAGATGCAAGCAATCTTGCCGCTGTGCTTTACTCCTCTTGTATTGCGAGACCTATCCCTAGCAGTTCATGTGCGTGGGCCGTGCATTGTCTCACACATCAACCAGGGCTGCCGAGTAGGGTGCAAAAAAATGCTGCAACCAGGTTAAGCCAATCTGGTCATATGCTTTGTATTCTCTCAGAAAAAGCTGGTGTTGGCTGGATTGGCAAAATACATGAGAATGTTGATCTATCCACTGTAAGTTAAAAAATAAGTCTTGAAGAATATATCCACAGTTAATGTCAGATAACTTATACAACAATGGATCGGAATTTATTTTTAATTTTGAAAAGCTACAGTTTTCATAGGACTGTTTAATATTGGTAGTTCTGTTTAATTTGTTTGTAAAATACCTTACCCAAGAACATACAAAAAAAATAGAAAGTTGTTTAATTAAAAAAAACACTAACTTCCGGTTGACCTGACCAGTGTGACCCAACAATCTGACCCAACAATTATTCTTTGTCACAAACTATGTGTCTACTTTTTTATTGAAGCTCCTAGTTTAATACGACTAATAAGAATAGTTACAATTCCATCTGCCAATTTTTTATCATATGCATATTTGTATTTTTGTTTTAAACTCATTTTAATATGCCAACACAAGTTTTCATCAAACCTTACATTTAGGTTGGCAAGACAGTGTACCAAAATTTATTTGGTATTTCAACATCCTCTCTCTCTTTTCTTTGCAACACGAAATCTCTGGTGTCATTAACCTGCTTTGTACCATCTTTGGATGCCATGGTGTTATATGATAATGGTTGTTTATATTTTTATGTGATTTACTTATTTTATATGGCTGTTCACTGTTAATTTATTTTTTTAACCTTGCTGTTTTAATGTAAAATTAGTTACTAACCAACAAAGTATTATCTATCCCATTCACTGATGTACATAGGTGATACTTCGAGTATCGATATCCACAACTTGAAATAACCTCAAGTTTTGTGTGTAATTGTGATGTTATAAAAAGAATTCTAATGATTAACTTTAATCACATTAAGTACCGTGTTTTTACAGTTGCTGCCCCATCTGCCAAATTAGATGAACTTATTTGGTTGGGAATTCATTGGTTGGATTTGGATACGACTGTAGATTTTGGACAGTGGGTCAAACCCAGCTTTGCCAGTCTGCAGTTGGGATCTGGGAATACCAATGCAAGGTGAATAATCTTATTTGTTTATTGTGCACAGGATTTCTGATCTTTGTTTTAGCGAGTGGCACTTGAGAGACCCTCTCTATCAGTGCATACCAACTTCTTTTAGAAAATTTAAAATTTTAGTCATAAAATTTATACACAGTAATAACAGCAAAATCTAGCAATATAGTTTCTGTCAAGACAAGATAGAGGTACTCATGTACTGTTAAAACACAACCATTGTTCTAGTTTAGTGGTTAAAAATAGTGAATGCAAAATGAAAATTTACCAATTCGAGGTTAATTACAATCAAACCAAGCTTGCTCTTTTCCCAAGCCGGTCAAGAAACACTATAATAGTTAGTAATCCTACAGTGGCACTCTGCTTTTTTATTTACATAATGAGAACAGGATCTCCATTTTCGGGTGCAAAATTCATTCATAATGTAACCTATTGTTGACCAACAGTTCCCTATGGTCACTAAATTTGCTGGACATCGAAAGCATTTATTGCTGCGTGCGTTTACACAACGGAAAAGAAAGCACAAGCTTGGAACAATGTTACCCTGGTGAACAAACAACAACTTTCTTGCACCAATCTACCACCATCAATGTGCAGAAAACTTACAACCGAATTGCAGGTATGAATTGGAAATTGCAGGAAAATATTTGTATAATTTGTTTTCCTGTTATTTTTGGAGCATGATTCATGTAGTAACAGTAAAGAGACCATATCTGGCCAATTTTAGCTTGTAGCTATCAAATATCAGCTTGACTTTTTAGATAAATCCACTAAAAATCTTTAGCTTATAATTCCAAAAACTTTTTTTCAGACAACTTGATAAGCTTTGATCTTTCTTATTTTCCTATAATATTTAGCAGCATTTTGTTAAAAACAAAAGTGGTCAAGATTTGCTTTAATGTTTTTTTTTTGAATATTAAAATAAATGTAATGTCTGCATGTCTACTGAATTCATAGAGTTATTTTTGTTTTCCCAGTCCCTGGAATAATCAGATAAGAGTGTTTATATTACAGGACAAATGGTGGGAAGCAGCTTTAAAACTCGCTAACAAAAAGAAATCTATCTCGTAAGTGAATACGAATTTCAACTAATATTTACTTTTGGATATTGATAGCCCCAGCGACTAAGGTATAAAGACTTAAAAGTGTTCACCAGTGCATTATTAAGTGATGTACATAATATTAGTTGTGGTTAATTTTTAAATTGTCCAGAGTGGATGAAGCAGCAGCATTAAAACCGATACTCCAACGTGGTTTAGAGTGCATTCGTGGGGTCAGCAACCATGGACTAGAACCTGTCCTAATAACTAAACTCGCAAAGTACTTTGCTTCAAAAGTAAGTATACATATGTGTTTAATTACTTGATTCTACATAATATTTTTTTTATTATACTTACAGTCATGTTGTAAACGTTTATTTGATGTTCAATCGATTTAAATAAATACACACTGAACTGATGTTATATTTTTGTAAACTACCATGTACAACACCCAACAAGCAGCAATCTACAAATAATTGTATACTTGTAACACATTTTGGTTGGATGTTTATTGTTTTTGTCTCGGCGTATGGACAAGATGCTGGTGTTCTCATTCTCATAATTTATGACCCGACCATTCCAGGCATTTGTTCTGCAACAAGATACCGGAACATCATCAACTTGGTTTCTCTACCAGCGCCGTGCTGCCCTTTACTGGTCACTTGTTCTTCCAGATCTGATAAAGTTCTCTGATGGAAAGATCATTCACCAGAGCAAAACAAAAGAACGGTTGTTTCCCTATATATTTATGGAGCTATCACCCATTGAAGCTACCAGGTAAACTTAAAATATTTAATTAGTTCAATGTATACAAAACATATTATGCATATTCAAGTAGCATGTTTGCACAAATTAGTTGGTGTAGTCATTTTTTAAACATAAATAAAAGTTTAATATAATGGTGTTTTGTAGTTTTTTGACAATATATAAAACTTAAAATTTAATTTTGTTATATTGTTATTTCTATACAATACAAATTTTTATTTCTTAACATTTAATTTTGCTATAGTGTATTGTAATACAAAGTTAGATTGGATCAATACATTTTTATAGATTCGGAATTTTAAATATTAGTTTAGGTTAATTATAATATACTGTATGTTATAATATGTATACACTGCAATTATAAAAATATTCCATATGCATGTGTATTGTTAATGTATTTTCCTCTAATATATTAATAAAACTAGATTATCAATAAACAACTCTTGTCTAGGGTTAACAATAAATATGTGATTTTTTCTTGATGTACTTTTTGTTTGGTAATATCATGTTGTAAAAAGTTCTTAAAAGTTACACCTTATGGAAGTCTTATTAATATTGAATATTGTAACCAAACCATCAACATATATTGTGTCGGCAATCTTTATACTTTTCCCAGTTTAGTATCTGAGGCATACATGTGCCACGGAGAACTTGCTGCCCAAGAAAACCGACTTGAAGATGCTTTGTCTTTCTATGGGAAAGCAACTATACCAGAAGCTTCATTTTGTCAGGTAGATTTTATTTGATATTTATATGACATCATAAAATGTGGACTTCCAGATCCCAAATTAATTTACTTTTTTCATCATTCTAGTTCATATATTTTCATCATCAAATCATTTACATTCCATGTATACAGGCTCACCTTTATAGGCAGATGGCTGAAAAAGCTGCAGCATCCAATGAAATGCCTTTGTACGACATGGAACAGAAGCGAGACAGTTTGATGAGAAAGGTTTTTTTGGCACAGTATTTAAATAGAACAGTTGATAATAAAAAATGTTTACAAACAGTCTGTTAACGATCTTCGGAAAGTTAAAATAAACTTGTTAATCAATGGGTCAAAGGCAGCAAAAAAGGCAAAATACTTTTTCCAAATCAGAAATGTAAGCTATTAAAGCACTTGTATTTCCTACAATGGTTCAATATGTGTTTTTTGACAATTTAAGTTTTGTCAATATATAAAAG
Source organism: Ciona savignyi (assembly GCA_000149265.1). Taxonomy (NCBI): domain Eukaryota; kingdom Metazoa; phylum Chordata; class Ascidiacea; order Phlebobranchia; family Cionidae; genus Ciona; species Ciona savignyi. The sequence continues at coordinate 296,947 of CH003212.1, forward strand.
TTTTATTTTAAAAAGTGTCACTTAATGAGTATGTTGGTCTGTACCAGTTTAAAAATATTATCATACCAGTAAATCGTTAGGTGGACACTTTTTTAGGTAGAGTAATTTGACACCTTCCAGATATTCTAGCATGTAATGAATGACCTGAAGTTCATAACATTGGCTTGCTGATCCTACTTTGTGGTCTAAATTATAATTTCTAACCCAGCACCGTCGTTGCCTTGAAATCACATTATCACGGCTCCAGCAATACCCAGATGAAAACCTTCATGCTAGAACTGTGCGTCTCTTTACCAGTCCTCAACATAGCCCCATCCGCAGTACCACTATGAATACTACATCCGGTAAATACTTTATTTTAAATTATTGTTAGTATATTTAACTGTGCTAACTTTTTTAAATTTACTTTTGAAAACATTCATTTGGTACAGGACATATACCACACAAAACTATTTAGTTACCACCTGTACACTTGTCATAACCACCATACAATACCACACAGTTTTTTTTCTACTAATTTATATATCATACGATACCTGATACCAGACAGATTGCATATAATTATTGCCATGTAATTCCCTTTCTTTAGACCATTTTATGTCAGATTCTTGGCAGTACTGTATTAACAATGTAAATTAGCCAAATTATTTAAATAATTAACTTACCAATTGGTATGTAAAAATTATTGCTTAATATGTACTCAGGAAACAAGTCCTACATATGTGTCTGCAATAGTAGGCTGTAGAGCTGGGCGTAATTACAAAATTACGTTCAGTTAAGTAATAACGGAGGTCGGAAATTACGTTACGGACGTCAAATCAAAATTACGTAATTGCGCATCTCTCCGTAATTATTCAATTGGACGTCGTTGTAAATATATTTTTTGTGCAATTCCTTGTTTTAGTCTTAGCAAATTAAGTTTCTTTGTTTATTTTTGTTTGTGTAAAATAGTACTAACCACCGGTAGGAATAATCAAATTCGTGGTAAATATGTGTAATCTTGAATTCACGCCAATTTCCTTATGTGCAATCAGCGCGCCAAGACAAAAGACAACACCGTCACGATCTGCAGTCTGTTTACTCATTTATTCGTTATAACACAGTACGAACGAAAAGTTTAGTTTAGACTTTTAAGTCTCTGAAGTTAAGTTTATAGTTTCATTATCTTTGTCTACTAACAAAATGCATCCAAAACACGATAATTTTTGGTTGTTGTTTAAATAACGATGACACCAAAAAAATAAAAAAATATTACAGAATTAAGTTACTGAGCTGGCGTAATTCCGTAATACAACTTTGATCAATTACACCCAGTTCTAAAAATAAAATACCAACGATTTATCATGTTATCGGACTGACATGTGAGGCTTGTCTCAATGTGACATGCCATAATCTAGGACTTCCAATGTTGTTGAAACAGCCTTGTCTGTAAGTGAGTCAACCAACTAGATTTTACTATCTCTTGGAGTAATCTTTGTAAATTATAATTGTTTTGCTTTGGCCATCAACATATATTGTTTAGCTGTATAATATGTACAAATGTCCACTTTCATAATAAGTTGCATCTTTTTCAACTCTTATAATATCTCATGATATACAGCTAATAGATCTGATGGAGAATCTATAATTGTTCCCCCAAGCAAGCAATCAACCCCGAAGGTAAAAAATAAATTGATAATTAGTTAAATTCTTTGATGTTTGTTGTTTAGGCCGATATCAGTTTTTCTTTTGCAAGTTTTTAAAGTTTTTCTGTGTTGGGAAAAAATTTACTCCCCACAATGGTACACCCCATGTGATCAAGCATGGCTAATCACCAAAAGTGTATCATGACATGCAATATTGGTTCAGTATTTTTCTAAAGCAGTTACATTTTGTTTCAGATGAATGAAACCTCACATAGCATTTTGTCGGGTGTGTCGGAGAAAGACAAAAATGTGTTGGTTGATACCATCAGTTCACTAACTGTAAGTTCATTGATTTAGTGTTCATTCTGCTGCATCTTTTAACCATGAGATCATTAACATAGATGTTTTACATCAAATACATTACCAGGCTGTGCGGTACACAGTATTTAAATAGAACAGTTGATAATAAATGAACTAGCGGTTTGTTTAGTTGGGTAATTTTAAATAAAATAGTTTAATAAATAAATATACCCAGTGCTTTTAATCAGTGGGCAACCGTTATTTGCATGAATAAGCAATTCAATAATGCATAACTGCTTCTAGGTTACAGAACAAGAATGATTACACTATTTGGAAAAATAATGATTATTAGTTAAGTGAGAAACACATATGATTATTACGAGTGGTCAATGTATGTGACTTTTAATGATATTCCATATAGTCTGCGCTGTCCAATCTTCAAATGGAGATGGGTTACTTGAGAGAGGAGCAGAACCGAAACTATATGAATTACTACAATCAACCTCATGGCACACCTTCCCACATTCCATCCAACGGAACTCCAATGGCCCATTCATTTGCTCCTAACATGCACAGCTTTCAAACTGATCGTGTAAGTTTTTTATTTCAAGATTTTTATAATTCAGTTTCGAGATAATAATTTTAATTTATGTCCAAATTTTCTAAAATGAATCTTGTTTATATAATTGTTTAAGTTGGAAACCGAGGGTGAAGTGAGTTGGAAGTGAATTGAGTGAAGAATGTTACAAGGTTATTGCCGTTTAACAGATGTAGGTGTAGATTACATCATTGCCAAGATGGAAATGTAACTCATATTCTACCTGGTCATAATCTGTACTTACAACACTACGTTGCTCTTGTTTATTCTTTAGTGATATTTGGTCGCCATATATTATTTACATTCCAGATGATGAGCCCAAATAATATGAGCCTTCCACAAAATCGTGTTGTCCAGAACCAATTTACACCTCAAAGACAGTTTGCTCCACTTGGTCAAGGGTACTTGCCTGCCAGGGTGACTACTCCAGTGCTAAATCGTCCTTTACCAGGACAGGTACACCAATCAAACTCATCTTTAAATTCTTAACAATTCTAAAATATGATCACTTGAATCTTACACTTCTGAGTTGTTTGTCATAACACTATTTTGTGTTTTTCTAGTTTTTGATGTTGCTGGTTTGGTTTTGTAACTTGTAAGCTAAAACATATTATACTTTAGTAGGTAGCCCTTAAGATTTCCTGTAATGTAGAAATTGCACATGACCAATAAAACTAACATTAAATATTCCTCAGATGCCATTCATTGATCCATACCAACAACAATCACAAGCAACATACTACAGCCCTGCTATCTCTTCACCTTATGTACCAGCATACCAACCTGAACAACCTAAATATCTACCAAACTACCAACCAGTGCCACAACAGTCCTACACACCAGATACATACAAAAACATCAGACAACCAACCAATCTGTTATCACAATGCCTTCAAGGAATAGGTAAGGCGATTCCTTTTTACTGGTACTGTGTTCTTTAGTTACATAAGTTAAGTATTATGTAGTATGGTGTATAGTTAATGTTATATGCCATATAAATGTTTTTCGTGTGTATGCCGTTATTTAATGTAAATTCTTATGAGAAAGATTACTGATTACTCTCATCAACATAGATGTGAACAGCAATATTATAGAAAACTATGCTTTTATTTACTGGTAATTGAAAATTTAAACATTTTTTTCCTAAAAGCTATAACTATTACCAGTAAGTTGTTCAAAGTAAAAAAAAAGCTTCAAAACAATTCTATGTTTCCACCTCTATTTTCATAGACACTGAGAAACTGCAACAAAAATTAAGCCAATCATTGTCAAGTTCTCCAGCACTTTCCACTGTTGGTACAGTACCAGTACAAACTGAGCCTGCCAAAGCATCAAATAATATTTTCAATGCATCTGCTATTGTTGTAAGATTGTGTTATTTGTTTTAAAATTCATGTAAATTGTTTGTACATGTCACAACATAAAAAGTCCACCAATCCAAAAATTAGGTCATAATCAGTATTGCATTTCATTGTTGGCCATGCCCAATTAAAGATAATAACTCTACTTGTTGGTATTAATAGTTCAGGGATTTTATAAAATAATCAATGAAAACCGAAATTGCCTGAACCCAGTGAATGAGGGGTTCAGCTGAATTGAAGGAACATCTGAATCATACACAACACACTGCGATAGCATCCCTTACGATTTTTTATTTACAAGAAAAAAGAAAATCCTATCGTATCCTAAACCCAGCAGGTTTCACTTTGCCTACAACTAATTTTTAGATTTTTTTATTTTCTATAAAAGATAGAATGTTTTCATAATATATTAATCTGCACCTTAGATACTGACAGTATGCTAAATGTATTTGTACTGGGTGGCATTTTAAGAAGTTCATATGTCAATTTACCATATACCACTGGATTACATTTGCGTTTTCAGAAACCTGCAGCAGTCGCCCCTACAGTGCGGCCTATTACACCAACACCTACAGCAAAACTCTCTCTTGTGGAAAAATTATTGGTAAATCTACTTAACTCTGTGATATCATTACCTGCCATTATGCCATGTGAATTTTAAGTTGCAAAAACAATTTCATGTGTGATGCAAGCAGTTTGTGGAAATAGCTGTAAATTAAATAATGGCCAAGACACTAAAAACCAGCGACCTATAATTATGTCTTTCTTAGTGTGTAGCCAGTAATTCAAAATTAAATAAATCCAAATATATTACTTCACAGTTGGATGATAAACAAAGTACTCGGACAATCCAAACTCCGACCATTGCACCTCCTAAGAAAGACTTCCAATTTCTCAGTGAATTTGTCAGCCCAAAAAGCAGTAAACAATTTTTCTTTGACTATTTTCATAGGCTATTTGTGATTGAGTTAAAACAAAGAAGATTATTGTATACAAATGCATAGTAGACGTCACTGGTATGTTCAATAAAGTAACTTGTGTTAAGAAGTTTAAACAATTTAAAACCTGCACTGTACAAAGTAAACTCCTTTTGTTAACTAAATCCAAGAACCATGAACAAAGATTTTTCCACCATTTTCTCTGTGTTCCACACAAACCAAATTTATAAACCCTAATGCATACATTTGGACTAAATGAACCTTTTACTGAAATTAAAAAAATAACAACAACTCATATGGTGACGCTACCTTGTATGTGATGTAGATTTCTTTCACTCAATCAAGTTTTTCCCACAATATGTGTTCGTCCACAATCTCACCCAGGTGAAGTGATGAAGTTCCAATCTCCGGAACAAATGGATCGTGAGAATCAGGAGTTGGATGCTCTGGAGCAAGCTGATGCTGAGAATGCGAGCAAGAATGATACTGGTCCTCATTTTGAACCAATTATTGAACTTCCTGATATTGTAGAGGTGCAATATTTCTCATTATACATTCCTTTTTAAAAAAGGGACAAATTGTTTATGTTCTTTTTCTAGTCCAGCGCTTGACTGGGATGGTTTGTCTGTTCAATATATTTTGCATATGTTAATATACATGGGTCAGATGTGTATGATTTTTTATTTGTGTATAGCCCTAGTGGAATTCCTCTAAAAAATATACAAAAAATGTGGACCGAGTCAAGAACGGACAAATTACTTTAAATTTTAATGATACTTGTAGTCATTAAAAAATTTTTTTACCACCGTAGATATTGCTTGTTTAAAGTTGATATTTTGTCTTGTTTTGTAATGGTTTAGACCTGAAAAAGTTGGGCAATTTGGTTAAAAATATAAGAAATGTTAGCTATGGTGGTTTAGATTTTACCAAGTCCAAATTTGAACAAATAATTCAAGCAGATTTGACATTAGTTTAAACCGGAGTTGTTCCACCAGGATATTTTAAATAATTCGAAGAGCGAGTTGATTTCAAAACTAATTTTGAGTGGGAAGCCTTGGTAGAGCATTTTACACAATCTTAATACACATTTCACAGATAGGAATAAAAACTTACAGGATTGTTAGCTTACCATTCTAACAAGTTTATATACTTTTTAACTAAACAGACATAACAAATTTGCTTTGCTACCTTAGGGACCCACTAGTTTCTGCTTGCTAAAACAAATTATATACACCCATGTCTAAAATACATCAATTACCCTTCTTGCATATACATAGAGTGTGGGGTCAAAATGTGTTTTACAAACAGTGCTGGTTGCCACGTCTTTGACATGTCTTTGTATTATTCATTTTTTTGAATAATTTTATTTCTTGTAGAGCAGTTAAAGAACCTACAAAGCATTTTTTATGATACATACACGATAAATGTTATTTTTATATAAAGCCATAATTTATTAAGTTTTCTTTCTGTTAAAGTTGGTTATAACGGAAAAGACTTATGAATATAAAAAATCCAAACACAAGTGGATAGTTTCTTAAAATACAAAGTCCAGTAAGGCGCTTTGCCTGAAAGAAGCAAACAGCTAATTGTACATTTCCTCATTTCAATCACTTCTACAGGTGTGCACTGGGGAAGAACAGGAGCAGGTAATCTTCCAGGAAAGATGTAAACTCTACCGATGGGATAACGGGGAGTGGAAAGAACGAGGAATCGGCGATATCAAGTTATTGAAACATGAGACAACAAGAAAAGCTCGACTTGTGATGAGGCGTGAACAGGTAACTTGCATTTTTTAGTCTAACACTTCATACAGCATGTATCTTGTAATTAACAATTAGTTTAGGCAGAACACCAAAACTGTAATTTACTTAATATACTAGATCAAAGGATCTGCGCTGTTAAGGTCCGACAGATTAGTCTGGTCGTTTACTACGTCGTCTTTTAGCCGAATGGTGATAGTTACAAAAGTGATCGCTAGCTAGTTTTTTGTCCTTGGGCAAGGCACTTGACGGACATTGCTTGATCCTAGCAGATTAATGGGTTCTACCGAATTGAAGGAACGTGTGAATCATACACAATTTACAATGGTTTATTTTCCAGAACTAATCGTGTTTGTTATTTTAAAACATTAAAATAGGTTAAGGAAAAAAATTATTTTTTTAAAAATATTCTAATGAAAGTTTTTAAGCATAGTTATTAATTTTAAAAATAAATGTTTTTGTTTTTATTTGCTAAAATTACTGCATAATATTGTTATACTTAGTTTAGTTTGTGTATATTTGTGTCTTGTTTCAGGTGTTAAAAGTGTGTTGCAACCATTACATTCTCTCATCCACACACCTTAAGCCAATGGCCAACTCGGACAAAGCTATGATCTGGCATGCCATTGATTTCTCTGACGAATCAGCCAAAAATGAACAACTTGCAGCTCGATTTAAAACCCCAGATATTGCTCAGAAATTCAGGGATGCGGTCAATAAGGAAGCACAAAATGCTGGTGAATTTAATTTTATCAATAATTCAAAGATCTAAAATAGAAAACTGCATCCATTAGATATGCTATTAACTGGAATATTTACACAACCTTTCGACTGTTACATCATTAGTGTGGTACTTAATTATCAAATAGTGCAGGAAATAAATGTTGTAATTACCATAATATTTTAAATCATTAATTATTTTTCTGACATTGTTATCAGCCTCTGCCAGTACATCAAGTGACTTTCCGAGGAAAGAATCAGTTTCAACTGTAATAATATGTTCATCAACATCAACTTCAACATGTAAGTTTTCAATCACCTATTGAAGTTTTTTTGTATAATCATGTCAGCTTATCACCAATAATACAAATATTGTATCAAACATCTATTCTACTTTGCTTATTAACCCTTTACCTGTTGTTGTAATACGTATCACGATCCAAATTCATAACGGATTAGTTTGATGGTGCTAGGAAGATACAATGAAGGGCTACCAATAAATCCACTTTTTTAATGTTTATTAAAAACATTTTTTAGCCATTTTGCATGTTTGTTTTGAGTGACAAACTTATACTACCATAGTACTGTACGTTTATAATATTTAAAAATGAAAATTAGTTCAAATTCGTAGTAAAACTTGTGACATATCCACCTATTATTTTGTCTGTAATTTTAGACCTAACAAGGATTTGTTATAAGGCATATGACCTTTATTTTATATTTTGTAATAGATGTTGAGATTGTTTACACATTGATTGTTTAAATGTCAACTAAATAAATACTATTCACACAATCCTGGGGTACACCCTATTTACAAGATTTATCAAACTTAATTATGAGTTAATATTTCACTTGTACCGAAAGTCTCTTATTCCACACAATGGCTAAATAAATCTCCATATTCAGCAGCTACAAGTTTCAAGTTCAAATTACCAGAACCCACCAAGCCTGAAAACGAACATGGTAAGATATATATAATGACAATATATTTGATCTAAAATTCTCAACCTTACAGTAACTAGCAAGCCGCCCATATTTGGTGGGTTGGCTGCTGCACTGCAGAGTGGTTTTGGAGGTACTGGTTCCGAGGGTGGAATTAAACCTGGTGCCTTTAAGTTCAGTTTTGGATCACCTAAACCGAAAGATATTCTACCAGCAGGTATTTTTGAAGAAGGCAATTTTAGTAAAAAGCGACAATACAGTAACAGTTATTTATTTACATATAGTCAAGCTTATTATTGGCAAAAAATTATTGATGCTTAATAGTAAAAAAAAAGTTTAATAATAAAATGGTATAAAATCTTCTTAATATTGGTTCTAAAACTTCATAGCATATTTTTTATTTATTTTTTTAGAAGTTAAAACAGACGATAGCAAAGATAATGATGATAGAAAATCACCATCTCCACATCTTGATACAAGCAATGATCCTCACTTTGATCCCATTGTGAAGCTCCCGGATCACGTGGATGTTGGGACGGGGGAGGAGAATGAGGAGGTCGGTAGTAGTATGCTTTTATCATTTAGTCCACAACTTAATAACCTATAAAAAAGGTAAATATTGTAATATTCACTGTGCATATGGTGCTTGGTACTATATTTAAACCTTATTATTATAATCCCACTTTAACCCAACACTTATATTTAAAAAATCACCGCCATCTTAGTTGTTTAAGGTTTAGATTCAGATTTAAAATTAAACGCAGTGATTACTCATCATTCCCATCCATGCATATACGGTTAAAACAATTATGTTTTATCTAATGTACTGTTTTTTTGCCAGTCACACTTAAATGTTTATTGTAGTATATACTAACTAATCTTTTTACTGGAATTAAAGTCCCATAAATTAAAGCAAACGTAAAATACATAAAATTTTGTAGGTATTATTCTGCAGCAGAGCTAAGTTGTACCGGTATGCGGACGGACAATGGAAAGAACGGGGATTGGGAGAAATGAAGATCTTGAGACATAAAACCAGCGACAAATACAGGATTGTCATGAGGAGGGAACAAGTAGGAAACTTTTTAGATGACTCCGTCTCATTTCATCAACAATTCCAGTATTATTACATTTTTTTGTAGAATGTATGGAGTTGTTTTTTATACATTGTGTTGTTGCCTTTACAACATTAAACACTAATGGAATCTCCTCAAGTAGATGGTTATTTTAAAAGTGGAATTTTGTATTTAATCCAATCTGGAATTAGCACAAAAGTCATTTCACATTGTGGCTAAGTAAAATAAAATTTTTATATCTAAACTGTAATGATTTCAAAATATGATTGATTTTTGGCATGTGTGACAGTACAAATTCATCATTAATAGCCTGTATCATTTTGCAGGTTCTAAAACTGTGTGCAAACCATTACATACACACTGGTATGCAAATCAAACCATATGGGGAAACTGGTAAAGCATGGTCGTGGTCCGCTAATGACTTCGCAGACACAGAATCCGAACCGCATCAAGAAGTATTTGCTGTCAGGTTTAAGACAGTGGAGCAAGCCAATGATTTTGAGATCAACTTCAAACAAGGGACTTCTAGGACATCGGGTAAAGGTACGGAATTAAGTTTTAATATTTGTTGTAAACCACTAATAAAGGAAAGATATACTATTGCCAGATAAGAAATCTCTTTAAATGATTTCAGTCCACTGTACATCGATGATTGTTTAATGATCTTACAAATTTAATTTCATTTAATCCTGGACAAGGCAAAGGCACTTTTTTAAATGGGATAAATGACTTTGTTACCATTATGCTTGCCCACATTTCGTCATCGTGTATGATGACTCTGTGACTCTGATCTAGTATGTAAGTTTGGACATTTAAATGGAATTTTTTCGTTTACGCTTATTTTATAGTTCAACACAAGCTAACGTGGATAAACACAACAATTTTATGTTGAAAAACCTTGTCATCATTTTCAGTGTCGGGATTAGCCATCCCCACCTCCCCCTCATGTGCATCGGCTGCTTTCGCTCGGCAGGAGGAGAAAGAGAAGCAGGAGGAGAAATCTTCGGATCCAATCGGAATCCCGAAAGTGGCTGGCACTTGGACCTGTCCTGACTGCTATGCGAGCAATGGTGCTAAACACCTCGCTTGTCCATGTTGTGGTGCTGCCGATCCAAACAAACCTGATGTGGCAACAGGTATGAGCTCTAGAACGAAGCCAAAATTTATTTATCTTAAAAAACTCCATATGATGACTTTATGAGCCACATCACAGTAGTCATTTTTTTATTAAAATATTTCTTATATGTCTCATTTTATGATGGATCACTGACTGAAAGTTTATGGAATATTTTAGTATTTACTTTTATATATTTCTGCCAGATATCTAACAAATGCTTTTGTATCATAATTTGAATACACAGTTTTTTACTTTACTTGGCAAAGTAAACTAATTTGCTATTCTAGAACAGTTTATGGTCCAATATTAAATATTTTGTTGCTAAACAAAGCATAAACAACAGGCAGAAACTACAGTATTGTGTTTTGCAATTATCTGTTGATGAATTTTATTGCAACACTTGGATACATTTATACATGATCGATTTCCATAGATACCAAAAAAGAGAGTGCACCAAAATACAAATTTGGAGCCCCATCTAGCACAGTAAATACAAGCAGTTCTACTACATTCAAGTTTGGTCAACAGGTAGACCTATTTTTTATGTATATATTTAATACCTAAAACTGCTTGTTCGAAAGTCAAATCTAGAAATTTGTGTTACCAAGTTTATAACAAATTGTTATTTGTTGAAATGATTTTTTAAATGTTGGGTAAAAACAAACATTTACAATAACATTAAAGCTTCTTAATTGAGCCTAAGAAAAGTTTATAATTAGTTGTTATTGTACTTTGACTAAATTACTTTTTTGTTAAATTGTAGCTTTACAAAATAGCGACTTGTGGTTCACCCGTCTAAGTGGACACAATAATTGGGAGAATAATTGGTATTGATGTGCAAATATTATGCATAACATGCAAAATGTTCGACAGCAAAAGGATATAATTAAAGTTTCTACTGTATTAGTTAGAATTTTTTAATTTTTATTTGAAGAATGAAAAAAAAAATGATATTGATTATACATGTTGTCCTTTTAGCAGAAAAAAACACAGTTAAAGCTCAAATAATGTAAGTTCATTTACATAAATATACCCGACCAGCTGATGTTAACGGTGTAGGCTCTTGATTAGAGATATTGAATTTTTAAAATGATGGTTTTAACTTAAAAAAACTGGTGATGTGTGCCTTGATTTAGCATCGAATAACATCTGCGTATTCCGATTGATTACCATTTCAATTACCAGATGGACACAACAAAAAGATCAACAAGTAGCTGCCTGGAGAGCATCTTGCTTGGACAGAATACATTTACTACAACGACGGCAAGCAGTATGTGTATTTGCTCTATTTTTATTATCCTTGTATGACCTTCTTTTTTTCTCAAATATTGAGTTAGGGTTGGTTAAGGTCAAATTTATGTTTGCAGTGAGAAAACTAATGCTTTATTTAATAAACAATGAAACAGTTAGTTGTATTTCATAATATAAGATGCAGTCGTATTCAATATTGCACAACCTCGTATTAAGAAAAATGAACATATAACAGCGTTATACTATCCTTTGGGATAAAAAATAAAATAACAAATGTTTAATATTATTCAACACACATAACTGTATATATAACTATCAAATGTCTGCTGTCAAATCTTATTACACACATTGACTTATCATGGAATTTTGTAATCTGCTATATTAAACTTTATACGAACAATGATTAATAATGAACAATGATTAATTATTCTAATTATCAGAGATATGTCTTAAAATTCAAACATTTTTGCAGCACACATGTTAATAAACACTGACATATAATGTGTATTTTGTAATATGTCTTTGAATGGTCCATTTGAACTGACTGAAGTGTCTTGCATATTTGACATGGCACGTTGACACAATAGTAGTTTATATGGGTTGAAGTGGAGATAAAAGCACCTGCCCCCCTGATATAAATTTTAATCCAAAATTGTGATAAACCACTCTGATGGCAAACTGCATTGTAGTCGGATCAGCTGGACCACAGAAAGCAGCAGAGAGTTGGAATTGTCCTGATTGTTATGTAACAAACCCATGTGGTGTGTCACAGTGCCCATGTTGTAATGCCTACAATCCAAATGTACCGGCAAAACCCAAAGATGAACAAGGTAAGCTTCCCATTTTTTATCTTATTAAACATCAATTCAAAATGTTTATTTTCAAAAGTTAAAATTGTAACCTCATAAAAATTATTAATTTTTTACTTCGACCAGTGCAAATATCAGTTGACATAAAAAATTGTAATAAAAAAATAACAAAAAAACAATTCATCCTTTATATTCATAATAGTACCAGTTGGTCAGCCATTCTCCTTCAAATTTGGAGTTGATTTGACGAAACCTGCTCAGAGTGGATCATTTAAATTTGGATCCCCACAAGCAACTAATCAGGTGTTTTGTTTATTCATCTGTTCATTTTTTTATGGTAAACTATATCTCAAACTATATACAAATTGCATACTGAATTACTGGATTTAAAGGAATAAGGGTTGTGCTTTACAATCCTGATTTTTTGTAACGTATTTAAATTGTGTAACCTTTTGTGCAATTTCAACAACAGTTTACATGGTAGTGGGATGAAATAAACAATTTGTTAATCTCCAGGAACAAGTGAAAGGACATAGTGCACTACAGCGAACTGGACAAAATCCAATGTCATCTGGTTTCTCTTTCAAATTTGGAACTGGAAATAATGTTTCAACAGGTTTTACTTTTGTTTTTACTAAAATGTTACTTTACCTAATTTTAGTATGTTCAATTATGTAACATGTTTAATCAATTTCCAAACTTTTAATTTTCTGCATGGATATTGTGAAACAATTTATGTTTTTTTTTTAGAGCAACAGTTGTATTGTTAAATTGCATATATTGTGACTCCCGGACTAACATGTCTAGATTTAAAGAAGTTTTCTCACATTTCGATGCTGAGGCTTATGTTTTATAACATGCGCATGTAAATTGTGGGGTTTTATATGCGCATGTAATTTGTAGTATGGTGTTTGCTGTTGGTTTAATTAAGTTATTGATATTAAAAGTTCAATTTAGCTTTATGTTTTTATGTAAGACAACTACATGAATTTCCATTCATTAATCTTCCACGTTTTGGCAAATTATTTTGTTTGGGTTTAGTCACCGTGCCTAGTTTAATTTCTGCTCCTTCAATTGGTGTATACCCATCATCTAATCCACCAACAGTTGACTCCGGTAAGCCACCCAGTCAGACCTCCCAGCCCCGATTCCCAAGCATACAAAGTGACAATGAAGATGAAGGGAGCAGCAGTAGTGATGATAATGGTGATGGTGAGAGCAAATTAATCACACAAACTTGTAATTTTACTAACTTTATTTTTCTTGTATTTTCCACCTTTGGTTGAAATCAAGTATTTAACACATCTTTAACCAGCTTCATTATAACAGAGTCCACATCAGAATCAGAGGGAAGTTACGAATATGATGATGAGTATGATGATGATGGAGATGATGGAGATGAGGACAATACAACTCATCAATCACCTATGAGCAAGTTTACTACTCAGAAGGTAAGATCAAGGTGCACACCATGCACACCACTTATTAATATGCTTATTATTAATGAATAATAATTTTAAAATCCAACACCCACTTTGCTATCATCGGCGCCAACAATATAATACTTCCCCCAAGAAAACAGAAGCTGCATCAACTAAAGAAGAGGAGGTGGTTTGCCTCGGAGAGCTTCTCCCATCCACCGAGCTGCAGGAGAAAGCCAAGAATCTTCAACTTCCACCACATTTCTATAATTATCTCAAACCCGGCGAACAGCCCTCTTCATCAGATGGTAGAAACTGTTTATAAACCGAGTATTTGGAAATTTCTACTATTCATACTTGTTTGTGCCAATATATTGTTATTATTATCGAAAAATGTTTTATGACAAATCAGTTTTATGACTTAGTGAAATCATGTATAACTTAGTAATGCAAAGTTTGGGAAGATTAAATATTAATGTGAGCCATACAGCTTTGATAAATACTTGACATAACATGAAGTACACAAACGTTTTGTTCACACATGTAAACTCTTGCATATGTTTGTATAAATCATGAGATTTCCAGTATAATTAAAGATTGTATTTTTTATTAGCGTCTTATAATTAACAGGAAGAAAGACAGTTGAATGCATAATCCTTTTTTGTTTACATACCAAGGGAAATGTGAGATGTGATGCAATCCACAGGTGCATTACTTCATCATGCAGCTGTCCATGACAATTTTAATTTTATTTTCAGATGGCGATTCCAATTCAGATACAGAGAAACCTGAAAAAGAAAATCCCAAAAATGGAACTCCCCCAAATCCCACTACCACATCAACTGAAGTAACTCAATCTGCAACATCTGGCTTTGCCTTTGGTACTTTAGTTAGTTTTACAGATTATTATCATTTTAACAATTATTATGATTTTATTAAACATAGTTTATTGCCATATTAATAAGCACCTAAATATAAAATAATGGCAAAAACCTTAAATTTTGGTTTAAGTTGGTAAAGTTTAATGAACTAAAAGCTTGGTGCAGTGAGCAACCATAACAGGATGTAACATGCAGGCAACACAACTACTTCTGGATTGAAGTCATTTGCACAGTTAGCTGCCAACTCTGGTTCCGGGTTCAGCTTCGGAGTAAACTTACCCACCCCCACCACCCAATCAACATGGGCTTCTGATAACAAGCCAATGTTTCCGGCAGCTACCACTTCATCTAACGACAACAGTGATTTGTACCAGGTGCATATTGTGAAATTCTTCTGCTATTACAATTGTTTCTTTTGTCAGTGTCACCAAGCAATTCTGTAAAGATTGTTCACTGAAATTACAATAATATTAATTTGTAATCCTATATATCTCCAGTTTAAGTTAACCTTCTAAGACATTTAATGTAACACCATGCAACAACCACTTCTCTTCCATTTTAAGTTGTTAATATGCCTAACAAATAGAAGATAAACAAAAACAACACATATGGTTCTGAAATAAACAATATAAGAAGTTAATCCAGATTTATTATGCACATGGTCATCACATCCAAAATATTTATTTTAAAACTTACTTATTTTGTGTCCATACTTGGGTTTACAAAAGTATTTCACAGCTAAACAACTCAGTAGGTTCCAATGAGCAGGAACAACGTTAGCTACTGGCGTACTCTTGTAACACATCCAAGTGCTAACTTCCGATGCAACATTGGCCGCCGATGCATTAGCAACTGATCTTACAATAAATTCACTCCTTTCTCTTGTAGGATGAAGAGAGAGATGACATAGAATTTGAACCAATCGTGAAACTTCCTGATTCTTTTGTCATGATAACTGGGGAGGAGGGAGAGAGGACGATCTACTCACAGAGATCCAAGTTATACAGATGGGATAAGGTATGTGTGAGGGAAGATTAGTATATTACGTTGAAATTTCATCTTCATTCATACTTTGTTTCTGTTACACTTCTCTGCTATTAATCCCCAGGATGCAAAGCAATGGAAGGAGAGAGGTTTAGGAGATATCTGCATCAAACACAACCCATCTTCTGGAAAATTCCGTATCCTTATGAGACGTGAACAAGTCTTGAAAGTAAGTTGATTGTTAAAACAAGGTTTTTATTAAAACAACTTTACATGTTGGTTTTTTTTCACCGGACATATAAGAAGCGTTTACACAAAAAAACATATGTTAAGTCTACAGATTCATATTTTTAATATTTAATGGCATAAATTTTACTTAAAAATAAGATACCAGAAAATCAATTAAACAAATGTTTACATAAGTTTAAAGATTTGTGGAATTATCCAAGTGAATTGAATGTTCAATTTTTTTAATAGTATAATTCTTTTCGTGTAGTTAATTTTCTTATTCTGTCGAAGTTTGGTTATGGCAATAATATATGAAAACAACATTTTTAAAGTTTAACACAGTACTGATGTTAAAGATCCACAGTCATGTTGCCTTACATATTGTGCATGTTTGTAATGGTTAACATATCATTAAAATAACTGTTACCAGGTGTGTGCAAATCACTACATCACTGCAAAAATGAAACTTGAGCCGAAATTTGACTCCGATCGTACTTGGACGTGGACCGCCGCTGATTTCTCTGATGGAGAATCAACTGAAATGCAAAATTTCGCTCTTCGTTTTAAAACCAGCCAACAAGCTAATGAGTTCAAAGACAAATTTGAAGAATGTCAGGTGAGAGGCAATTATGTCTAAAAGTTAATACTCCTTCAAAAGTTTCACCAACTTTATGTTTTTCTGGTTTTACTATATCCTATATGTGGTAGGTTTATGCTTGCCAAGAGAAGTCTTAGTTTCTTTTTTTATACCAAATTGCTTTATAACCCAGGTCCTGATAGATGACACAAACTCTTCTATATGTTCCATTTCCAAAGAAAATGCTACAAATTTAATCAACCAAGCGGAAAAAATGAAGTCAGAACTGGATTTTTTTAAAGATAAACTTTCAATGAAGCAGAAAATAGATCTTGAAAATACATTAACTGAAGGTAAATTCTGAATTTGTTTATTTTACACATGAAGCAATTGTCCTACTTGATTGATTTTCGAAATTAGCCTTTTGCATTATGTATTTTGCTAGATATCTTTCTTCTGTTCACAGCAAATGAACAGCTAGGTATAAGTTCCAATGCACAAAAATGAAACGCTGATTCATGGTTGCATTTCATACCAAGCCTTTAAGTTACCAAATGTTTTTAGGCTGACATAAAAAACAACACCTAGAGTATACAACATTGTTTTCACTCACCACCATCCTATAGGAACAGGAGTCAGCAGCTTACCAAGGTTACCCAACCTGACTTTAACACCACTTGTTAAACAACACCAAAAAGCTAAAGAGATAAGCAAAAGCACAAGGTAAGCAGAAGTGCTTTGAGCTTTTGTATTTTCAACTTATTTATTTTTAATATTTTTTGTGAATATTTTGGTAAGTGAGAAAAGTACTTTAAATGCTATTTCATATTCAAACTAGATATAAATAAACTTTTATAAGGGAGGACAAAGCCTTCTCTCTATTGTACAATTTTGAATTTTCATAACCCTAAAACCTCTTTGTACAGCAGCACACACAGCAATGATGACCAAGATATCAATAAGGAAACCGGTGCAGCTAAACCTGAAAATAAAGGTACCACTATGTTAATGTTATGTACCAATACATAGTTTACAAAAGTGAAGTCAATTAAACATTGAAACATGTATAAACTAGTAATGTTATATTACAAATATACCTTATTATATTACAAATATAACTTACCCAAAGACACAAAATAAAGGAATATATATTTAAAAATATTTTGCAATTGCAATTTTTGCTAAGACCATCCTGTGATATCTCCCATGCTACACTGCAATTAATTCTCATTTTATTGTGTCACTAGGTAAAGCATGGATTGCTAGTTATTTCCAGTTTAAATTTTAATAATATTCCCTAAAAAGCACCAGAAACCTGTGGGCTTTTGGTAACCTGGCATTTTCTTAAAATATCCTTGTATTCTAAACTGCTTGTTATTTTAACATTTACAGAACAAGTATCAAATAGATCACTGAGCTTAAATAAGTTTGAATTCAACATGAAAGTCGACACTAAAGTTGAGCGGAAAACTAGAAATATCAGTGTGTGTTCTTCAACAAGGTATTCTACAAGTTATTTGTAATGCTTTTTGCCAGAAGTGCAGCCTGATAGTCCATTTCAAAATGACTCAATCTTTTTTTAAAATTTTGTTTCAGTAAAACTATAGCAAATTAACCAGCACTCATACCCAGCATCGAAGAAGCTGATGTGCATTTTGAACCAATCATTCCGCTTCCAGAGATAGTGGATGTGGTTACTGGGGAGGAAAATGATCAGGTTAGTAATATATGTCATTATGCATCACTCAAATCGATCTAATGGCGATAAGTTCTTATGTTCAATAATGAGGAAGATGGTTAACCCTTTAACTTTTAACCGAAACTCAAATAACTTAAAAATATCAAATGCAAACCAATAAATCGTTTTATATTGGTAAACGCAGAAATTATTCAGCTCTCCAGCGCCAGCTTGCTGATCAAAATCGGCCGTATACTTTGCCACATACCTAATTTTCGGCACTGTGGTAGTGGAAGGGTTAATGAAGTTCCTTTTTTTTAATTCTGCTTTTTAAAAAGTTTTTTATTGTTTGAATTTTACCGCTTTGGATTTGTAGATTTTAATTAAGTGTTCGAATCAATGCTGTCAATGAAAAACCCAAAGATTTGCCTTGATGCTAGCATGTGGCCGTGTGAATTAAGCCATTCCCAGAATAGAAAATTGTATAGGGAGATTCAATTATTATCACTTTGTGCACAACATCCCCAAATCTAAGAGTCCAAACGGCTGTATATACAATTAAAAGATATAATATTACCTTGGCATGCAGAT